>JAPEBW010000430.1:0-54833 GCA_027405785.1 Ophiocordyceps robertsii | reverse complement strand
GAACTTCGAATACGCCTGCAATAGTAAGATTTAAGCTAGTAAAAGCTAAGAAATTACCTCCGAAAGAGGTAATATTATAATTTTAAAAAGAAATAGGATCTTTATTCTTTTTAGCCTTATTTATAAGGCTAGATATCCTTTATTTAGTTATATCTTATACGAGATTCGCTGCTAAACTAGATAATACGCATATAAAGGCTTTAAATATAATTTGGAAATATCTAAATAAATACCCTAGCCTTAAGATTAAATATACGTATAATATTCCTTTAGACCTTTTATATATAAAAGGTTATACTAATGCTAGTTAGGCCTTAGATTTAATAGACGCCTACTTAGTCTTAAGGTACTGTTTTTATATATATAATAACGTTATAAGTTAGGCTTGTTTTAAGCAAAAATTAGTTGCTCTCTCTACGTACGAGGTAGAATATATAGGCCTTAAGGAGGCTATAAAAGAAGCTATATATTTAGATAGTCTCTTTACTGCAATTACTAGACATTTATCTCTTAAGATCTTAAATAGTATTCCCCCTATTTTAACGGATAATACTGCTACTATTAAGCTAGCAGAAAATCCTAAATTCTATAAGCGTACTAAACATATACGCGCTGCATACTACTATACGAGAATAAATATAAGAAATAAAGAAATTAGGGTCTTTTATATTAAATTAGAAGATAATATAGCTAATATCTTTACTAAGAAATTAAGTCCTGCTTTAATTAATAAGTTTAAGACTAGATTATCCTTAGTATAAGAAGTCCTATAAATAAAAGAAGTAGTTAAAGGTTATTCCTTTGCTTTCTATACCTTTCCTCTTACTAGGTTTTTTCCCTTTAAAAAGGTTTCTTAGATAAAGATTAAAAGAACTAGGTTTTTTAAATAACTATTTATTTTTTCCTAGAGACTAGACTACCTATTTTACGCCTAGATAATAGAACTTTAGATTTTTCTTTTTATAAGGTTTTTTTAAAAGTATATACCTTACGATGTTTTTTCTTAAAAAGAAAGGTTTTTTATATATCCTAAGTATAAGAAAGGTTTTCCTATATAACTAAGGACTTTACCTTATATATATACTACCCTAATAAATTAGTAAAGAGTATATAAATCTACTTTTTAAGGGAGGTTATAAGAAAGTGATTTTACTACTTTAATAAATTAGCTATTTAATCCTTACTTAATTAGCTAAGCATAGGGGGGTGTATAAATTATATAAAAACCCGTATTAGACAGCCTAGCTTCGGCTCGTTATTTTTCAGGTTCTTACGTCCTTATACGAGGTCTATAACGTTATGTATAGAACTAAGGAGGTTAGGGTAGCTAGATAAAATAAGGATCCGCCTAGACCTAAACCAACCCTAACTAACTTTAAACACGAATTGCCGCATAAGGAAGGGACATCCAGCCACGGGGTAAAATGCTTTAAAATCAACATTCCTCGGGCTTTAAGACCGCCCGAAGGCCTGTCCGGATATGTCACTCCGTTCCCCTACATTTATCTATAAAAGGCGAATCTCCCGCTACTAAATGGCTAGAGATTCTACAAGCACTTACGCACTTAATTCTTTATTAATTAATTTTAGCTAAATCCTGTCTTATATAACATCGACTCCTCTATTATGTGATATTACGTGATCTCCTGATTTTACTATAATTTCGCTACTGCTTTAACCTTTAACACCTTAAGAGAAACCTTAATTATAAGCTAAGAATATAAGGAGATTTAACTTATTAAGACCTTTAAAAGTATCTTTTAATAAAGTTTAAGAAGATAATAAAGCTAGTCTATTTTAAAGAGTAGACCGTTTTATCGACTTTATCTACTTAAACGTAAATAAAGGCGAGGCCTATATAGATAGATTAGCTATTAAATTACCTTCCTTTTTTTAAGAAAATATAACGGAATAGTATTCTAAGGACCTCTTAAAACTATTATAAAACGAACTTAGTAAGCCCGGCATTAGATTAAGCTAATAGATCTTTGCTTTATAAAAATAGTTTAAAATTCGCTTAAATATAACGATATAAGCACTTAATAAAGAATACTTTATTATTAAAGATATAGTAATAAGATCCGACTTAAAGTCTTTAATATCGCGCTTATAACGTAAAGCTAAGGCCGCGCTTTATTAGCTAAACTACTTAACTAAAATAATTTACTAAAGGCTAGATATCTATTTATAAGAATTCTTATAATGTTTAGTAAGAAATAAGAATATTAATAAATAGATTAACGAATATAAAGAGAATTTTTCTTAGCTATAAGTTAAATATACTTAAGGATTTTAAAAGCACTTATTAATACGAAAGAAATAAGTCTAACCTATAAAAAGGTAAGGGCTAACTAGCTATACTTTATATATACTTAAAGGATAGTTTATAACGCCCCGGCTATCTATTAAGGGCTTGCTAAGGCCGCGGGTTATGTTTTTAGACCGCTTAGTAAGGGCGGATATACTATAGGCCTTATAGCGCTTGCTAAGTTAAAGGAGAAACCCGTTTAAATAGTTAAGAATATAAGCTTAGGTCCTTTTGCTTTAAAAAGACGGAACTTTTAGGACAATACGCTTATTAATACTTAAGCTAAAGTAAGTATACTTTATAACTAAGAAAGGAACTATAGTAAAGACTAATAACTATTTAAAAGATAAAGAGTATAATATAGAAAGAGCTTAGTTAAATACGAACGAAAGCTTAAAGGAAACCGCAATCTATACTATAATAAACTTAGTTTAGGAGGCTAATAAAGTATATAGATTTTGCAGCGAAGTATTGCCCTTAACAAATAACCTTTATTAATATATCGAAGATAAATACCTCTTTAACCTTAACTAAGATATTGCTATATAAAGATATAGCTTAGTATAGTAAGTAGTTATTTAAAAGCTATAAAGCGTTTAAATAGTTAAGGCTTCCTTTAACGTTTAGCTATTAAGCCTTAATAAGCCGTTACGATTTACTTATATACGCTTACTAATTTATAGAAAAAAAAAGGCTTAAGATAAGCATTAAAGCCTATACGGATACTAAGGTAAACTAAAGCCTTATTTAAGCCGACTTAGTAAAACCCTTTTAAGACGTAACTATAAACTCCTCTTAACGAATTTTTATTTAAGAAGTAAAAAGGATAGCTACTATTAAATAAGCAGAATTTACCGCGTATATACTAAAAAGGCTAGATAGTAACCTTATAGTTATAAAAGTAAGGATCGGTGCTTAAATAGTAAAACGCTTAGCAGTTAATATATTACTTAACTAAGACTTTTTAGTCTTTTATTAAGGGGACCTTATTTACTTTACGTTAATCTTATAAATTAAGGCTTATAAAAGGATCGAAGCTAAAGTTAAGATAGTTTAGCTAAGACTAGCGATATATTAATAAGTAATTTACTTAATTATTACGATAGCTTTAGCTAGTTCTAGCTACGCCTTACTTATATAAGTCCGGGCGCCGCTATTAAGGCGTAATATAATATTTTTCCCCGACGAATTAAAGCTTGCTTAGACGATAATATAGGATTATAAGAGCTTTACGGCAATAAACTATTTTAAGAAACTATTAATACTCCCTTAAGGCTAAAAGGTAAGGATAATTCTAAACCTTTATAAGTAGTTTTAGCTATATAAGGAGGTTAATACTATTACTCCTTTAGTAGAAGTCCTTATAAAAAACCCGGATAAAATAAACCCCGCTAAGAAGTTCTTATAAAAGGATCTTATAGTAAACTATAAGCTTAAAGTTAGCTAAACTAAAGACTTACTAAAACTTATTATTAATAAAGGCGTTCGGATTTGCGCTAAGAACTTAAAATATATATTAACGGTCTAAGATATCCTTTAATCGTTTCCCTGCCTTTAAAGGGATAAAGGAGTAGTATATATAAATAAATCCGAATATATATATATTCCCTTAATTAAAAGATTGCAATACTAATAAGTTATATTAAGATTATACTTATTAAGCGATAAGATAAGAAGGTAGTAGATATAATATTCGGCTAGCTAACCGTATAAGGCCGATTAAAACGAGTTTATAAGCTAACCTTATTCGCGGCGCCGGTATTTATAGTATAGAAAATAGTAAATAAAAAGGAAAAGGGATAAGTAATTATAAACTTATAGGGGATTAACGCTATTACTACCTTAAACGCTTACTTAATGCCCCTTTAAAGCGATATAATTAAACGCCTTTAAGGAAAAATGTTTATTAGTGCGGTAAATGTATAATCGTTTTTTTACTAGTTTTTAGTCTATTAAGACTACTAAGAAAGGTTTATAGTTATAAGCTATCGCGGGCTAAAAAGATTATTAGTAATACTTATAGGCTTTAAAATCTCCCCGGTATACGTTAAAAGGTTTATTAATAACGTCTTCTATAGATACTAAGAATATATAGCGGCTTATATTAACGTTATTATTATTTACTTTAATATAGCTAAAGAATACCTTTTATATTTAAAGACTATATTCCGCGCTTTTTATAACTATAATATTACCTTATCTAAACTAAAGTCTTTCTTAGTATACCTATTTATATAGCTCCTTAAATTTAAGGTAAACGCTATTAGCTTAATAAATATAAGTAAATATATATAAGCTTTAAAGGATATTACGCTCTTAAAGAACCTTTAACAGCTTAAAAAATAAATCGGCCTTATTAAATAGCTATACTATATAGTCCTATATTTTACTAAGAAAGTTAACGTCTTATAAAAACAAAAGATAAAGCTACTTTAAGTAAGATAAGAAAAAGGAGTCCCTTTAAGGGGCTAAGGATAAGCTTAATATACCGCGAAAGCTGCTTTTTAGCTTACTCCGGAAAAAGAAAAGGCCTTTGCGATTTTAATTAAAAAGCTTACTAAGCTTTAAACGATTTACTACTTTAACTCCGCTTAATACCTATTTATTTAAATTAATATATCTTAAGAATATAAAGTAGTAGCTATAGCTTTTTACTTAAAGAAAAGCATAAAATAGGATAAAAACACGCTATTAACTTAAACTAAGGTTTAGCTTATCGTCTACTTAAGCCGTGCCCTTTAAAGCGGAGAACTTTAATACTAGCTTATAAAACTTAAAGTAGCTAGTTTAATATAAGTAGTCTATAAGTTACGTACTATAATACTATCCGTAAGAACGCTATAAGTAGTTATCTTTATTAACTATATAAGCACCTAGAAATTTATATACTAAAAATTAAAATTCTTTACTAATATAAAATCTAATAATAAGCTAGTCCTTATATCTTAATACTTAAGCTAATTCTCGATTTAAGTATACTATATCTTAAGCGTTAAAAACGTTATACTAAACGCTTTTTTATATTAACTATATTAAAATAATAAGCTAGTATCCTAAAACTAAGAAGGGGAATTAAAATATATTTAAGAAGATAAGATAATAGACCGCGTATTCCTTTACGCAGAAGTATTAATCGAATTACCGCTCCGCTAAAAAATAATTAATAGATATACGGAGGATATATAGTAAGTAAAGATTATAGTATAGCTTAGCAATAAGAATAGTGTCCTTAAACTTTTATTTCTTTAGTTATAAGGGTTACTATACTTTATAGAGAACGACGGACGCCGGAGACTATATATCCTTAAGACTTATACTAAGGAGATCGTTAAAGACGCCTATGCTAAATATTTTTATACTAGCTATATTTATATATAGTAAGATCTATTTAAGAGCTTCTTAATCTTATAGCTTAGTAAATACGTAAATAAGGTCGTAGATAGCTATAATACTTACTACTATAACTAAACTAACTAAAGTAAGATACTAAGGTAGCTTATCTTAATTTAAAGCTTATTAGTTTTATATTATATAATAGCGATAGACTTTATTACCGGGCTCTTAATAGTTTAAGCTAAATAATCCTTATAAAAAGATCCTATAAAGAACTTCTTTAATACCTTATTAACTATAACTAATAAATTCTTAAAAATATATCTCCTTATCTTAAGTAATAATTAGTTTAGCGGAAGATTAAGTATAAGCGTTATATACTAAGCTACTCCGCGCTAATTAAAGGATTCCGATAAGAATAATCTTTAACTAAGATATAAAGTTTACCTTAGTATTTTATCGGACCTTATAATAAGCCTTCGGATTAAAGCTTTTTATATTTACCGCTTAGTACCTTTAAACCGGTAGTTTATCGGAAAGGTAAAACTAAACTATAGAAATCGCGCTACGATTCTTTACCGCCGATTTCTTAAACTTATACTAAACTAATATGCTAATTGCCTTTTAGTTTAGCCTTAATAATTCCTTCTTATTAGTAATTTCTATAGCCTTTAGTAAGCTTATTATAAGGATAAGAATAGATAACGGCCTTTAGTTCTTTAATAATTACTTATACTTATAAAACTAAAAGGTCTTATAAAAAGAAGCTAGGTTAGCTATTACTTATACTTAGGCCGCTATAAAAAAAAGATATAATAAGAAATACCGCCTATTAAAATTTAAGCTTAACAATTAAGTTTAGCTATAGCTTAATAAGAGCTATTATATTATAAATAGTAAACTAATAAAGCTTTAAAAAAAATATACTAAGCCGTTTTAAGTTACTGCTAAAGTAAGATAGCTTATATACTAGCTAAATATAAAAAAGTCCCTTAATATCTATTTAGTCGTTTTAGTAGTATAACTACGCTTAGTAAATAAGCTAGCTATATACTTAAGCTTAGTTTAAGATAAAAGGATACCTTACTTAAATAAGTAAGAAGTAAAATAAATCCTATAAAGCTATAGAATAAGAAAAGACGGTAAAAAGCTAAAAAAGGAGTTTCTTATAGCTTAAAAAGGCTAGCTAAGTAGCTATAACTTATAAGTAAATAAAAAAGCGGTCTTTTTACTAAATATTGTTAAAGCCTTTAAAAAAACATAAAAGGAGTAAGCTACTTAAGTAGTTTAAATAAAAGTATAATACGCGGTCTTTATAACTTAATATAAAACTCTTAAACTAAGAGAATAAAGCGGTTAAGACTAAGCATAAGACTTAAAAGCTACTATAAGTTATAAGAAACTATAACTTACTATGCCTAAAGTAATTAGTTATTTTAATAATAATATACCGCTATTTACCTTAAGTAATAAGGCCTTTTTAGCCTTATAGTATACTTATTTAAATTCTCTCCGCCGCTTACTCTCTCTCTTTTCCTTTTTTCTTTTTATAACTATATTTCCCTTTACCCTTAGCTATAGCCTGCTATACCTCGCTTACTTTTATATATATAACTTTTTTTACCCTAAGCCTATAATCTTTATACTCTTATTTTAGGTCTTTTTATTATTTAATATCTCTAATAGCTAAGACTAGCTATTTTATAACTATTCCTTTAGCCCGCTCTCTTATAAGCCTTTACGCTTTTAATATAAAGGATATAAGCGGCCGCTTAAGCTTTATAAAAACGAGGCGGCTATCCTTTATAGCTTTAAGTCCCTTAATAAGAGTTAAAACCTTTAAGTTTAAGCTTCTGTATAAACCTACGCCGCCTTCCGTAACTACGCTTAAGCCGATAAATTCGACTTAAAATATAGTACTATAAAAGACGGCCTATATAACCCTTTTTAAATACTTAACTTAAACGACTTATATCTTAGCCTTATACTATAGCGTAGTTTAAACGGCCGGTTGCGCGGTAACTTAGCTATACCTCTTACTTAGCTCTTATTATTTAAAAGCCCTTACCGCCTATATATTTTTTTAGGTATAGCTAGAAATCTTTATTAGCGGAATAACTAGCTAATACTTAATGCCTTTAAGTTAGCTAACCTCGCTATAGTCTTAAGATTTATAGTAGCCGCTATAGCTAGCGGAAACCCGCTTTAGCTAAACGACTAAAATAATCTCCGCGCTATCCTTAACTATATATTTTAAGCTTAGCTTAACTAGTTTATATTTAGGTTTATAGCGGCGTTTTAAGCTATTATAGCTAAAACCTTATCTCGCTTTATACGCGGTCTAGCCCGCGCTATAAAATCCCCCTTTTAGCTTATAGCTACTATAAGCTTTAAAGACCTATTTAATCTTATTTAGCGATTGCTTTTTTTACCCGCCGCTATACTTAGCCTAGCTATATAAAGGTATATAAGCGCTTTGTTATAGTTTATCCGCCGTCCTTTATTAACTAAAAGAGATAGCAGTTACTAGCCTTGCGATATATTCCGCCGCTTAATTTTATAAAAGCCGTTAGTAGTAATTAATATAATCCTTAATAGGCCTAGCTTTATAGGCCTATACTTTAGTAATAAGATTATAATAATTAAAAGTTTCCGCTTAATTATAAACTATACTAAGTTTTACTTATAGGCCCGCGAGAAGTCTAAACGCGACTTAACTTTAACCTAAGTAATAAAATTCTTAGGCTTTAATATCCGCCTTATTAGCTATACTAACTACGCGCTTTATATTTTTACCTTTAAGGCCTTTTTTATAAAAAGGTTCTTTAAGACTATTAAGCACGTTTAAAACCTTAAGAGTATAGAGTTAAGTATTAAGGCTATTAAGAACCTTATTCCCCGCTTTTAAGCGGGAATATAAATATTAAATACCTTAGTACTAACTATTCTTATTAATATTAGCGGGACGGCCTACCTTTACCTTAATACCTTCTTAGTAGCTAGATATATATTAATTAGCGGAAAGGCGTAAATAATAGCACTATATAAAAAGGATAATAAGTTAAAAAGCTTAGTAACGGAAAGCGGGGGATAAGTACGATAATAGTAGTAAGTAGGATATAATATCTTACCTATAGGCGGCTTATAAAGCTAGTAAGTAGTATAGGAAATTTAGCGGAGGATTAAAAAACGGTATAAAGAGTAAGTAAGATAATAATATAAGATAAGGCTTAAATAAAGCTAGTCTTTTATAATATATCCTACTAAGGAATTTAAATATTCCTTAGCGCGGAGACTCCTTATTACTTAATAAGTGCTTAATCGCACGCCTTAAAGAAAAGTTAAAAAACTTTATTATAAGTTTTAGCTAAACGCGCTAATTACCTTAATAAAGATAAAAATATATAACTAAATAAAAAGTAAGGATTTATAATAAAAGCCGCCTACTAAATATCTTAAGCTACCCGGCTACTATTACCTAAATAAGCCGAAAAAACTATTAAAAGGATAAAGATAGCGTACTACTAATATAATATAAAGATATTACTACGAAGCTATAACTTAGCGCCTACTCTTTATTATTCTTACTTTAAACTAATAAGGACGTTAGCTTTTTCTTTTACTTAAAGGAGTTATTATAGAATCTAAATAGCTATGCCTAAACTCCTTACTTTACTCTTTAAAAGCCTTATAAAACCCCGTGATAAGAACGCTTAAAGCATATACTATAAAAGCTTGCTTAAGGAGATATAACGAATATTACCGGTTAGACCTTACTAAGGTTTTTAAAATATAACTATAAAGGCTTAAAAGCCTACTTAACTATAGTTTATAACGTTTTTAATTATAGAAAACACTATAAAAACTACTAAGCGGATTCCGCCGGTATTTTTAAGGGATATTTAAGGATTTTCGCAGGATATCTTAACTATAGTTTAACTTATTTCTAACTATAAAAGCACCTTATAAGATATAGGATAAACTTTACCGCAATTTTTAAAGGATATTTAAGGATATTTAAAAGACTTCCTTAACTATAGTTTATAGTATTTTTAACTAGGCTTATACTTAGTTTATTAAGTAATTTTATAAGGATATCTACGGTTTATTTATATATTAATAATAAATAAAAGGATAGTATAGTTAAAGATCCTTAAAATTAGCTTAAAGAACTAAGTATAAAGTAATTAGCTATACCTTAAAAAAGAGATAAGCTTTTTACTATTTCTAAACCCCTATATACGTTTATATGCGGTAATTAGTCCGTTATACTAGCTTAACTAGCGGTAATTACTTTATAGTACCGGCCTTAACTAGCGGTAATAAGTTTATAGTACTAGCCCCGACTAGTAGTAATTAGTCCGCGCTTTATCCTTTTATCCTTATACCGAAGGCGTAGTAAGTAATATCCGTTATATCCTTTTAAGCGAGCCTTTATAGTATATACTTTAAGCGTTCTTATTACGTAGTTTTATAAGGCTCTTTAAGAGTAAAGTAAGGAGTTTAAGCGTAGCCGTTTAAAATTTATAATACTAAGTCTATATATATAAGTATAGACTTATTATATATAAGTAAGGTCTTTATATCTTATTATTATAATATTATAAATAGTACTTATATACTAGCCTTTACTTACTTTATAATAAAAAGGACGTATAACTTTAGCTAAGCTTTTTATTAAATCGTTTTAATTTTAAAAACTAGCGACTAATATATTATTAAATAGAAGCTTTTTAAAAAAAAGTCTTATATTTTAAGCCTTTTAAGTCTTTAAGCGGAAGGTAAAGTTAAAAATTAAAATTAAAGTTATTTATAGTTTTTATTTAACTAGCTACTTTTAGTAATAATTATAATATAAGCTTTTTTATTTCTTACTATTATTACATTAAGTAAATAATACTTATAAAAAGGAAATTTATATTTAGATTAAGTAAAAGCTATATAAATAACTTATAGTAAAAAGTAAATTTATAAGTATATAAAGTTGTTTTATATTAATATATAGTATTAAAGCAAAGCTTAAATAATACTTAAAATAAAGCTATTAATTACGCGTAAAAAGACCTTTTTATAAAGTTAACTTATTATATTCTTTTAAATATTTTAAAAAGCAAAGACTTTAGTTAGTTAAAAAAAGCCTTTATTATAGTTTTATTGGTATAAGTTATACTAAAGTTTAGAAGGGCTTATAATTAAATAGGATTAAGTAAGTATAAAGCGTCTTAATAAGGTATAAGCTATAACTGTAAATACGACTAAAAGTAAATTTATTACTTAGCTAAAAGATAAAGCTCGTATAATATCTTTTTTATCTTTAAAAGAAAAAAAGCAGGAATTTTAAAACTAGAAAAATATAAAATAAGGAAATAGTAAAAGGTTTATTTTCTCTTTAAAGTATATTTAGCCATTTTATATTAAGCCCTTTAAGTTAAGTTTAAGAAATCTTTACTATACTAGCTAGCCGTTTATTGTTAGTATTTAGAAAAACTATAAATATCTTTATAAAACTACGAAATAAACGAAGTTTAAGCTTAATTAAAAATACTATAAACCATAATTAAGGAATTCTTTTAAATATTCTTAAATATCTTATATAAATTATAAGAAAGTTTCTTATAAATTTTTTAAGGTATTTCCTTAATTAAAAACAAACTAAATTAGAGTTTAATTATCTTACGGAAATCTTAAAATATTCTTTTAAAATACTAGTAAAATCTACTTTACGGCTTTTTAGGTATTTCCCTAAGTTTAAAAATTATAAACAATAGTTAAAAAGCTTTATAAGTATTTTTAAATATCCCTTAAAAATCTTAGTAAGTCTGCTTAGTAGTATTTATAGCGATTCTTAAGGTATATCTTTATATCGCGTGCTTTAAGCGTTCTTAGTATAAAGTCTTATTTTTATTTAAGTTTTAAAGGGATCTTTAAGAACTAAGTAAGAAGTTTAAGCATAGCCGCCTAGGTTTTATAATATTCTTATTTTTCTTACTATAAAAAGCTTTATAGTCGCTTTATATAATTAAGCCGTTTTAACTATACTCTTTTTTAAATAAAGTTTAGCTTAAACCTTAAAAAAAGCTAAAAAAGCTTTTACTTATAAGCTTAGTAGTTTCTTAAAGCTACTACTTATTTCCCCTTATTATTTAAAGCGGATTTTATATTTAACGTTTTTATAACTATATTAAGGTATAAATCCGCTATATATGTTAATTATCCTATTATATAATAACGAGCGCGCAATGTTTTTATATAGTCGGACGGTTAGATCTTTTATAGTTATAAGCCCGGCTTCTACGTAGCCCCTTGTTTTATTCTTAATAGAGGCATAGGTTTTTTACCGCTATATATACGCGGGCTTTTTACTATTATATCTCTTATACTAAGTATATTAAGATAAGAAGGCTATTAAGGTATAAATCCGCTATATACCTTAAATATCCTATTATATAATAACTAGCGTATAATGTTTTTATATAGTTAGATAGTTAAACATTTTATAACCGCTTATATAAGTATTTTATATAATTGCGGCCTAAAAGCTATAAAACTTAATATTATCGCTTTAGCTAATAAGCTAATACTTTTTATACTTTAAGTTATAAAGTAAACTTTATTATAAATAATAATACTATTTATACTATAGTTATTTACTTTAGTGTAAATATAGTAATATTTAATAATATAAGAAATGCTATTATTATTACTAGCTTATTTATCTTTTACTATATATTTATATCTACTTAGTGAAAATTTTAGTATCCTTTATTATAAGGTTTAAAAACTTTTAATATACTTATTAATAATAATAACCTTATTACTATTATATTTATAGCTACCGTATTTAGTATTTAAGCTAGCTATATATTAGTAAAAGACCTTACTGCTTAAGTTTAGCGCTAGTTTAAAGCTAATAGCTTTAACCTTATAATTACTTATTAATTAATTCTTAATAAAATAACTAAATATATATTAGTTTCTATATAATTAATAGCCTTTTATATTAGTAAAAATAGTAAAGCTTAGTAAAACTAAGTTATAAACGCTACTAATGCTAATCCGTAAAAGGTCTTATTATATCTTACTATTAACATTTATAACTTATTTTAATATAGCTTGCGCTTTATTATACTTTAGTTTACGCTTTATACTTAGTTCTTAATAGCGTTTATTACTAATTTAGCTAGTTTAGCTTAAAGTAAACGCTATATAATATTCTTTAAAAAACTAAACCTTGCTACTACAGTAGTAAAAATAGTACTTAATACTTTTATCCGGAGTACTACTAGCCCGCTTTATACTTTAAGCTATAATACTACTAGCGTGTTCTTTAACTTTAAGGATATTAATTTACTTTTACTTATCTCTTTCCTATTTCTCTTTATATATATATTTTTAATTATAATCTTACTAAATGCTTATCTATTTCCCCGTTTTTTTATTTACTAAAAATTAAAGTCTTTATTACTTTAGCTTTTATATATTAAAAAGTCTTTTTATTATATTAAGTATACTTTCTAGTATTATAATAAGAATTTCAATTTATTATAATTACTTAATAATACTTTCATATCTTACCGCAATAATAAGCCTTAACTTTACCTTTACTAAAAGAATTTTTATGTTTTCTTATAGCTTAATCCCCCCTTTTATATATGCTTTTTAAGGTGCTAGCTGCCTTTTAAAAGCACTAAAAAAGCGTAGTATATTTCTTCTTTATATATATTTCTTATAGGTTAAAACATAGATCTTATAACAGCTTAGGTTACTATCTTATTATAAGAAAGTACTACTATATTACTAAGAAGTATAAGGTAAATCTTTTATTAATTATAAGATAACATTATTATATTATACTACAATTTATAAACAATTACGCTATTAAAGTTTAACTTAAGCAATTTAAAGAGATTACTAAGTAAAGGTATAATATATTATATATACTAAGGAAATATAAAGAAATATATTAACATTATTTCTTTAAAATATACTAAGAATAAGCTAAGAAAGTATAAGGAAGTTAAGGGGAGTTTAAATAAGAAGCCTTAGTATAAATAAAAAGTAATTCCCTTAATTAAAAAAAACATAAGTTATTATTTTACTTATTAACTAATAGTTAAATCTGCTTTATATAAAGGAGTAAAATATACTTTCTCGTAGCTTTTAAGCTTTATATAGCACTAATAGTATATAATATAAACCCGCTAAAATATATGTTAAATACGCTGAAATATATGTTAAATCCGCTTTTTAACTCTATATATTATAAATATTCTTTTGCTTTATATAACGTATGTATAGGTAAAACATAAGCAGAGAAAGGAAAAGTATATATAAAGACTATAAGCAGGATCCTTAAGATCTTTAAGATCTATACGAAGTTGCTACGCTACTCTATATTTCTTATAAAATTAATCCCCGGGCTTATTAAAATAACGTAAGCCTTTATTTAGCTATAAGTGTACTATATAAAGCTATGCTAAATAATAGACCTTTCCCCTAGTTACTAAGTTACTTATAGCTTAGGAATTATATAAATTAAGAGGCCTTAGTGCCCCTTTTACTTTAGTTAGATTAATAACATTATATATATATATCTTATTTATTTATTAATTTATTTTATAAACTTTTTATACTCTTATAATCCTCTTACTTATAGCTACTTCTCTTTTTTCTCCTACGCTTATTTTGCCCCTTAATTAGTTTTAAGCCTAGCTTTCTTTTTAGCTAAACTTACTTTTAACCCCCGCTAATGTTTTTCCGACTATTATATAATAAGAAAGGTTTAGCAAAAGTCTTTCCTACTTTTAACATTATCACGCTTACTAAGCGTTCTTTCTCCGGAATTTTCCCGATATCTTATTAAACCTAGTTTATAAATTCCCCTCCTCCTCTCTTTTTATACTTTGTGTTTTAGAACCGTATTTTTAAAAACTATATCAAGCAATAAAATTCCTTTAAAATTCTTTCCCGATTTAAAAAAGCTTATGCTGTTAAGTAAACCTCTTTTTCTTTTCTAACACATTTTCCAAAGCCTTTTACCCTCCTTCTTATCTCTTCTTTATACTCCTTAATATTTAACCGGCTACTCGGATTTTAATAACTAATAGATAAACCTTTTAAAAATTCCGTCCTATGCAATAAGAAACGCCTTATTTAATACGATTTTCTTTACTCTTTTCTTCCCTTATTATTTCATCTTTTAACTAATATCTCCTTAAGACTTTCTCTTTTTTAGTCCTTTTTTCTTATTAACCTTTATATCGAAATACCTCTTAAAAAATTAAAGAAATAATATAACTATAAAGAACAACTACTAATTAAGAAAGCTAAAGGGTTCTTTAAATTATTCTCTTATTTGCTTGAAATAAAATTTGTTTTTATCTAAGAAAAAGCTACTAAAGCCGTTTCTTAAGATCTATATACCAAGTCTATAAAGGTCTTTGCCTTAATACGTCTAATAGTTAAGAATAGGCCTTTTTCCTAGCTAAAACACTATATAACTATAAGGTTAGCTTAAGAAGCTTTAAAATCCCTTTATAACTTAGTGAATTTTACGTTGAATTTTCTTTTAATAAAGAAATTATTTAATATTACCCTTAAAACCTATACTCTAACCTAGGTATATCTTAATAAAATACAGGAGCTTTTTAATAAGCTAAATACCTAAAGTATTAAAATCCTTAATGTAGTAATTATTACCTAGATTTTAAAATCCTTAAATAGCTCTTAATTTAGCTTTATTACTAATATTACTTTAGCTTTTAAAGATAACGCTTAAGCCTATACTTTAGAATTCCTTTTTTTATAAATAAGTTAAAAAGAATTAAAGTATTAATAGGCTTTTTTTTTAATTAACTATTCTTTTTATATAGTAAAAAACCTACCTTTTATAAGAATTATAAGAAAAAGGGCTGTACTAAAAAAGACTGCTTTTAGCTAAAGGAAAATAAAGATAAGGTAAAGGTAGTAGGTTTTAAACTTAAAGCTTCTTTTTTTTTCTTTTAAAAGGCCCTTTTTAATTAAACTTTCTTAAGACTGATTAAAGAGGAAAAATAGGCGTTTTATACCTATACTCTCCTCGAGAGACTCTTCTTAAGAGAAGGTTTTAGTTACTAGGAAATTAATAATTAAAGATAGAAAAAAGAGACGAGTTTCCTCCTTTAAAGAGTCCTCTCCCTTTAAAGAAATACTTTACGTTTACGATTCCTTAGCTTAAGTAAATAACTATCTTTTTATAACCTTTATACCCTTTATACTCTTTATACATTTTATATATTTTATACCCTCTATACCCTTTATACTCTTTATACCCCCTATATCCCTTATATATATACCTTTTTTATATATCTCTTTAAAAGTAAAAAAGAAAGCAAATATAAGAAATATTGTTAAGACCTTTAAAACATCTTTTTTCTTTTCTTTCTTAGGTTATTTCTAAAGTGGAAAAAAATATTATAAAGATAAAGAAAGGGAATATATATATCTTTATTTTTAATATAAAGGCTTTTAAGTATATAGTATAGAGTAAATCACTCCTCCCTTCTTATTAAGATATATATATAACTATTACTTAGGGAAAAGCGTCTTTTATTATAGTTAAAGGCGCGGGGAATTTATATTTTAATACTCTAATAGCAATATACGCTATATAGTAAAGAACTGCCTTTTTATACCTTAAATTAGTATGAATATAATAAGTTTATTATCTTTTAATAATACCTTTGCTTAAACTAGTAAAAGTAATATAACCCTTTTAAATAAAGAGGTAAATATACTTATATAAGGCCTTGTTACTAATAGCATATATTATATCTTTATAGTTATAAAGACTCGTTTTTAAAAAAACAATAAAATATACTATATTAAAAGCTTTATACTTATAGATAATACCTTTATAAATGAATATATAAACAATCTACTTATAGATAATACATTTTGAAATACACCTATAAGCAATATACTTATAGTTTATCTCTTTTAAAACAATATACTTATAAATAGACTTATAAATAATACCTTAAGAATTAAAGACAATAGGTTTATAGATAAAAGAAAAACTATAAATATAGTTTTTTAGTATAAATAACTAGGATATAGTAATTATAAATCTATATATAGATACCTAAAAAAAGGGTTATTTAATATAATAATTAATCAAGCTAATATAAGAAAGAATATATAATATAAAACTTATATAAAAGCTAAACAAATAGATAAAAGGAAAAAGACTTTTTTAAAAAGGAAATACTTTTTTTAGATAAATTATATACGAATATTAAAGGTCCTATTAAAACCCCTACTTATAATAAATATACATACTTATATTGTTTTTAGATGCTACTACGAGATATTTTAAAATATACCTTATAAAAAGGAAGGCAAAGAATTTACCTAAATTTTAAGAATATAAGTAGGAATTAACAAGTAATATAAATAAGACTACTATAAAAGAGGTTTTCTTAGATAATGCGAGAGAATTTGTAAATAATATAAAACTATATTGCTAAAATATTAGCCTTAAATATAATATAAGTCCTATATATACCCCTAGTTCTAACGGCAAAATAAAAAGAATAAATAAGACTATACTTAATAAAATCTAGACTATGCGTTTTACCTTAAATCTACTAAAATACCTATAAGGTACGGCTATTTTAGCAGCTATATATAGATATAATAAGTCCCCGCATTTTGCTATAGGCTTTATATCCCCTGTAGAAAAGAAGGATAATATAGCTTTAAGTCTAAAAGACTTAGATAAAATAAAGGTATTTAGAAGCATTATATTTTATAAATATAAAACCCCTAATAAGAAACTAGAGTCTAGAGCTTATAAAGGGGTAATAATAAGCTATAAAGATACCGCTTATAAAATATATGACTTTTCTAAACGAAAAGTAATAATTTCTAAAGATATAACTATACTAAAAAATAACTTCTTAAAAAAAAAAGAATATACTAATTTTAATAATATGCACTTCTTAAATAAGCTGCTTAATAATTATAAGACTAGAAATGTTAGTACTAGTAATAATATAAATAACAATACTAGAAGTAATTATAATAATAATAGTAGTAATAATAATACTAATAATACTAATAATATAAGTAATATAAATACTAATATTAATAATATAGATACTAGCAATATAAATACTAGCAATATAGATAATAGTAATAATAATACTAGTAATAACAATACCTAGCAAAAAGATTAAAGGATTAAAGTAGAAAAACTTAAAAAGCCTACTAAATACTATAAAGACTTTATAGAATACCTTATATATAATATTATAATTAATAATAATAATATTAAATATGTCCTTTTTATAATAAAAGGAAATAAAGTTCTTAAAAAGCTTATTACTTATAAACAGGCTATAAATAGTCCGTAAGTAAAAGACTAAGATAAAGTTATACTAACTAAACTAAACGAACTTATAAGTCTAAATACTTAGAAAATATAAGAGCTTCTTAGTAATAAGGAGGCTTTAAGAAGCAGATAAGTTTATAGAATAAAGAAGGATAATAAAAATAATATAACTAAGTATAAAGCTCGCTTTATAGCATAAGGCTATAAGTAGATATATAGCTTAGACTATATTAAAACCTTCTTTATAACCCCTAGACCTAAGTTAACTTAACTCTTATTAATACTAGCTATAACTAATAATTAGCAAATACTATAATACGATATAAAAAATACGTTGATATATATAGATATAGAAATATATAAAAATATACTATAAGGTTATAAAGACTATATTATAGATAAAGACCTTAAGTATAAAAATAAGCAGTATAATAAAAATAAAAAGCTACTTGCAAAATTAAAAAAAGCTTTATACGGTCTTAAATAAAGTCCGATGCTTTAATATAATTTAATATATAAGGTCTTAAGCGAGCAAGGATTTTCCTACCTACCTATAAACAAAGGGGCATTAATAAATAATAAGCTATATTTAGCTGTATTTGTTTATATAGACGATCTTGCTTTTTTTAGACCTATAAAGGATTTTATATCTTATATAATTAATAGAATAAGCAAGGTCTTAAAGATTTAATCTTTAAGCAAAGTAAGGGACTTCTTAAGAATAACGATAACTATAAATAGAGCGAAAAGGAATATTTATATATTCTAAGAAAAATATACCCTTAATACGATAAAGGAATTTTATAAATAAAATATAAGAACCTTAAAAACCCTTACTATAAAAGGAGTTAAATTAAATAAAATAAAAGGCTATATAGCTAGAAAAGAAGATATCTTATTATATTAAATGTAAATAGGCTTGCTATTCTATTTAGCATTTTTTTAAGGCTAGATATATTATACGCAGTAATATTATATGCTAGATTTGCTTTTTATCTAAAAATATTTCATTTTAAAGCACTAAATACGATCTAAAAATATCTTTATTAATATTCTAGCCTAGGCATATATTATAACTATAATATAAAAATGAATATGCTATTTTTCAAAGCTTATATTTATTTTAATTAATCTAGCAATCTTATAGACCGTAGGTCGGTCTCTAGATACTATCTCTTTATAAATAATAACTTTATAAGCTAGGATTACTAAAAACAAAACTTTATAGCACTCTCTATATACGACGCTAAATATATAGGTTTTAAAAAGGTTAATAAAGAAGCTTAATACTTATATAGCTATCTTAAACTATAGTAAAAGGAATATTTATAAATACACTTAAAAACAAAGTCCTTATAACTTTTATAGATAACTAACCTACTAAAAAAATAGCAAAGAATCCTAAATTTTATAAGCTAAGAAAATATATAGGCTTAGTATATAATTTTATACGTAATAGTATTAAAGAAAAGGAAATCGAGGTTTATTATATAAAATCTAAAAATAACATAGCAGATATATTAACTAATAGATTAGGTTTTATACTATTCGATAAATTCCGAAATTTACTTAAAGTTAAAGAGGTTATAATATAAACTCCTATAATAGAGGTTTTTAGCTATTCGTCGCTTTCTTTAGCTTTTCTTTTTATAACTTTACGTTTTTTACCTATATAAAGGTTTTCCTTAGATAATAAAATAAAGAGAATTTACTTAAATAATACGTTTTCCCCTTTAAGCAAGATAAAAAGCTTTACGTTTTTCCCTATAAAAAACAGATTTTCTCAAGCTATTAAGAAAGAATTTTTCCATGTTTTAAAAAGGGTTTTTACTTTACTTTAGTTAGTATATTTAAAGCGTACTTATATATTTTAAGTACTCTTAAAGGGAGGCTATAAAGAAGTAAAATATACTCTCCCGCAAGCTATACGCTAAAGATATTATAAATAATACATAATATAAATACGCTAAAATAAATGTTAAATCCGCTATATAGTTTTATATACTACATATATTTCCCTATATAATTTTACGTATATATAAGCAAGGTATAAGCAGATTAAAAAGAGGTATATATAAAGACTATATGCATAATCTATACTAAGTCGCTATGCTACCTCGTACTCCTTATAAAATTAATCTTTAAGCTTATAAATATAATATTAACTTAATAATAGCTATTAGCTTACTATATATAATTACGCTAAATAAGGGGCTATTTTCTTAATTACGTAAGTTACTTTTAGCTTAAGAATTATCTATATAAGAAGGCCTTAGTCCCCCCTTTACCTTAAATAGATCATTAAACTTATATATATATATCTTACCTATTTCTTTACCTTTTCGCATACCTTTTTTATCTTTATAATCCTTTTACTTAAAGCTACCTACCTACCTTTTTTTATACTTATTTTACTCCTTAATTTACTTATAAACAAAAGTCCGCTAATAATATTTAATATTATTACTACCCCTTATACTAGCTTTATAAAGCAACCGTACTACTAGTTTTATAGGGCACTCCCCGCTTAGCTACTAGCTACCTTATTACTATCCTTTTTTTATAGCAGCACGTCCCTAAGCTACTATTAATTAACACGCCTTTAAGCGCTTACTTATAGGCCCCGGATTTTATAATTAAGGATACCCTAGCTAACGCGGGCTCTTAAGGCTTAGCGCGCCGCGCCCTTCGGTCTTTATAGTCACCCGCAGGCCTAGCTGCTTAACGTCTTATTACGTCTTAGGTCTTATGCCCCGCCTTACTACGCGCCCGTTATATACCTGCCTTATTAGCTTAACATAGCTAAGCCGGTTGCTATCTATCGCCCGGTCTTAAATAAAGAGCTGATATTAAGTATTATAATTATAATATAACCGGAGGGGTTGCTATCGCACTAATAGATAAAAGTCTGCTAGTATGTTACTAAACCCTTATCGTTTCTCGTATAATAAGTAGCAGGGTGTAATTTATTTAATTTAAATTTACGAGCCGGAAAGGGAGAAGAAAACTTAGTGCTAATTACTAAACTAAATAAGGTAAGAGTATCTTATTATGCGGATTTCTTAGGTTAAAACTAGCTAAAAAAAAAAAAAAAAGGAAAGAAGTTAAGGGAAGGAGAAGAAAGGACCTCCTTTTATACCTTTTTAAGGCTACTAAAAAGCTTTCCTTTTATATGCCTTTATATGCTTTTATATACTAATCTATAACTTATACTTTATATAACTTATAAGGTTACTAAACCACTTTTTAAGCTAATAAAAATAGCTTATACTATCTCTATTACTAGTAATAAGTAATATACGCTTTATTACTTATAACTAGCTTATAAGACTAAATATCTTTATCTTAAACCCTTTTATAAAATTCTATCCTCTTTTAAAAAAAGGCCTCTTACCTTAGCTTTATATAAGGTATTAGTTAATTATATAAAGTATTAGTTAATTTATTTAATACTAATCCTATTACTAGCTAAAGCTAGCTTAAGCCGAATATAAGCATATCTAGCTTATACCGCTTATAGCCGATACTAGCCGTCTTTAACTATTAAGCTATATCGTCTTTTTTTATAACTACTAGTATTTACTTTAATAGTTATAACTTATAACTAGCGGAATTTACTTTACTAATTACTCTGTTATATCTAGCAGTATTTACTTTACTAAATATTAGTTCTTTTAGTACTTAGGATTTTTAACGGAATAGGGTTTTTCTTATATATTCCCCTCTTTAAGGTCTTTTTAAACCTAAAAAGATAAACGTTCTTTTCTTATAGGTTATCTTTTATAACTTTAAGGTACTAACTAAACAATTAAAGAAATCCTACTTTAAAGAGAGTAACCTTAAGAATTCTTTAAAGAAAATCCTAATCTTTTATCTTTATAGATCCTTTTTAAAGAAAAATCTTATTTAGATTTCCTTTTACTTCTACTATCTAAGATAGTAAAGAAATCCTAGCTTAAAGAAGCTAATACTTCCTCTTAAGGGTTTTATTAATTAAAATTCTTAACTTCTCTTAAAGCATTTTTTAAGTGCTTTATAGGTTTTTAAGTATTATTTAAACTAAGATAGTCCTTTTACTTTACTAAATAAAAGTGTTCTTAATTTTCTATCTTCTTAATAAGTATATTCTTTACTATATATTCGCTCTCTTTAACTCTCTTTAACTTTAGCTCTCTTATTACCTTAGCTTTTTATAAAGTCGGCTTTAGTAAAGATATATAAAAAATAGGGTATATAAGCAGACTAATTAAAAGTTCTAACTTATAGTTAACCTTTTTTATTTTCTCTATAACTTTAAAAAGTCTTATCTTTTTATAATTTAAAGACTTATTAAGTCTATTAGTCTCAGGATTCCTTATTAAAAGATATACTTTATTGTCTTTAAATAAAGAAGGTTTTAAAGACTATCTTTTATTATAATAATACGATATCCTCTTATCTATATATTTTAATTCTGATTTTATAAACCCGTATAAGCTAATTAACTGCTTAGAGTTTAATATAACTTTTTTAACTATAACTTCTTTAAGTAAAGAAGACTTATAAGCTTTAAGTATAAGGCTATAATTCGTAAATACTAAAGTATTCTTAATAGGCTTAAAACAAGAGGTATTTTACGCTAACTATGCTATAAGTAATTTAAAAAGCTATTTATCCTACTAATAATTTATATAGCTTCTAGGATATTGCTTAAGCGTTTAATTAAATCGTTTTATTATTCCGTTTATAATAAGGTAAAAAGCAGTAAATAATTCATGCTCTATACTTAAGGCTTGCGTTTAACCTTACTAGAAATTCGAATTAAATATTTAATCCTTATCCGAAATAATTAAACCTAGAAGTCCTCGATTAGCTATAATATATCTTATAAAAGTATAAGATAACTTTTCTACGTTTCTAGCTTTATATATTAAAATAGAATAGCCGTACTTCGTAAAACAATAAACTATAACTAAAATAAAATTGTATTTTATATTAGTTATAAGATCTATAGACGTTAGTAATTTTCTAATAAAGTTTAAAGCTATAAAGTCTTAAGGTCTTAAAGGAACCTTTAAAAGAATTAAGTTACTATAAAGCTTATATTATATAGCCTTACTTTTGTTATATACTTTATATAATTTAATAACTCCTTAGATTTTCTTATAGAGGTAATAGGTATTATAATAGTTTTTAATCTTATTATACGTTTTCGTAATACCCTAATATCTATATAAAGGGTATAAATAAAATTCTATTATAATTATTTTCTTAGTCTTTAAGGTAAAGAATAGCTTATTCTTATAAAATACTATTTTTCCTTTTTACTTAAGATTCTTATATCTTTTCTTATCTAGGTTCTTATAAAAATTCTTAACTAATTTTAAAGTAGTAAGATCTCCTTATACGTTAAATAGTATATATAACGTCTTTAATTCTAAATTACTATTATTATTAAAGAATAATAATATCTCTTTATAAGGCTCTTTTATATTGTTAAGGTCCGGTCGTTAGCTAATTGCATTAACTTAGTTATTCTTAAAACCTTTCTTATAAATAATCTTATAATTAAAATCTAAAAAGAATTTAGCCTATCTTATTTACTTAGTATTTAATTGCCGCGTTATAGTTAAGTAACTAATATTCTTATAATCCGTATAAACATTAAGTTGATATTTATTCCTTAAGATATAATATCGAAATTTTTTAAAAGCATATAAAATAGCTAAGAATTCTTTATTGTAGATAAGGTAGCAAATTCTTATACTTACTAGCTTCTTTATATTATAGATATTTAATATAGGTTCTTTAATAAGTAATTCTTTAATCTTGTTAAAAGCTTTATTTACCTTTAAGTTTAACTTAAAAGGGTCCGTTTTAGCTTTCTTTAATACTAATAATATTAGTATAATCATTTTAGAAAAGTCCGATATAAACTTCCTATAATAATTTACATATCTTATAAAGCTTTAAATTTCCTTAATACTTATAGGAATTAGCTAATCTTTAATTATAGAAATCTTTTAAGGGTTTATCCTTATATAAAAAGGAGTAATTATATGCCTTAAGGGTTTTACTTCTTATATATAAAAGCTGTATTTTTCTAGTAAAATATATAAGCTAGCTCTTTTTAACGCTTTTAGCACTATATCGACTTCTTTATAGTATTGCTTTAGCGTGTTAAAGTATATAATAATATTATTTAAATAGGGTATATAAAAACGGTTTAAATAAGAATTTAATATATTTTTCATTCTCTTTTAAAAGGTTGCTAGTATATTAGTTAATCTTAAAGATATAACTAAAAATTCGTAAAGTTCGTATCGCGTTTTAAAGGCTATTTTAAATTCGTTTCCTTCTTTAATATATATTTAGCTATAAGTAGATTTAAGGTTAACCTTAGTATACTACTACGTATTAGCTAGTCTATCTCTTATTTTACTTATAAAAGGTAACGGAGATTAGTCCTTTATCGTATCGTTATTAATCTCTTTAAAATTAATATAAAGTCGAGCTTTTTCTTTATATTTACAACTTTTAAAAACAAATAGTATACGAGCTCTATATTTAAATTTAGACTTTTTAATATAACCTTTTTATAGGTTTTCGTCGATATTTTCTTTTAATAACCTTTAATGCTTTTTATTTAAGTTATATATCTTATAGAATCTAAGCTTAAAGCCTTCTTTTAACTAAATTTCGTAATCGTAACTACTTTATAGTAGTAGCTTATCTTTAAGTAATAGCGTAAATATATTAAAATATCTCTTTAATATATTTTTCAGAATTTTTAAATTACGATCCTTAAAGTGTTTTTAATTAATAGTACCTTTTAAACGTCTTATATACTATATTCGCTCTTTTAAGTACTTTAAATAAATAGTACCTTTTAAATAATATAAGCTATTCTTATAAATCCTATTTTTAATCTTTCTCTTATTCCGTTTTTTCTTAATCTTATCTTTTAGCTTAAAGTATTACTGCTTAATATTATAGGCTATGCTATAAAAAGAGCTATAGTAATACTATAGTAAATAACCCGGAGTCGGGCCGACGTATAGCTAAAGTCGTATAAAACTTTACTTAAACTTAGCTTAAGTTCGACCTAAACTTAACCTAAGTACGGGCTACTTAAGCGACCCCTATAAAGTACGAAGCTACGTAGCTTAGATAAAGATTTCCCCCTTCCCTCTTTAGCTTTAAATAAATAATTATTTAGCTATATACTACTAAACTAAGTATATATAAGCCCTTAATATATTTAAAGCTCTTTTTAAATAAGGTTATATAACTTAAGAAAAGACTTACTAACTATAATATAGCGCGAGTAAGAAGCTTACTTAGTATAAGGGGGCTATGCTTAAGGGGCTTAAGAAGGAGGGCTAGGAGAGGCTAATATCTAAATAAGGGTTAAATAAGCGATCTTTTTACTATAAACAAAGGCTATTAAAACGAGCTACTAAGTTTAAGTAAGCTAGTAATAGATTTAATAGCTAATAAGCTAGTTTAAGGCCTTAATATAAAAGCTAAAAGAGACGGTAAAGATATATATATAAAGAGGGGCCGGCTTACTAATTAATAGCTTAATACTACCTTACGATATAATAGCGGGGGCTATAACGCCTATAATAAAGAAAGAAGTAATAAAGAAAAAGGACTAGTAAAAGCTACTCCTAGCGCTAAGGAAATTTTATAGCTAGCGGTGCTACTTTACGCTTTAAGCATAATATATATAAGGAAAGTATAAGATCGATTAAAACTTCTTCTTAAGCTTAAAGGAGGTTTTTAACTTAATATATAATTACTTAAATATAAGGCTATAGTAGACTATAGTAACTTACTATAGCACTAGCGCGGATTAAGGTTATAATTAATAAGAATTCCTTAAGTACCTTAATTTAATTTACCTTAACGTTAATATTTAATTACGGGCAGTAGCGGCTATCCGCATAATAAAATAATAAGAGAACTAAATATTCGCGGCGTTCCTCCTTAAGTTAAAGTAAAGGCTTTTTAAGGTAAGAGAGGGGTCGTAGCTATACGATATATAGATCGTGTTCTTAAAAGGCGCCTTAAGCCTTTACTTTAAGGAGGTACTTATAATAATCGACTTTTTAACCTTAAGCTTCTTAGTATATATTAATTAAGTAGCGTAGATTACGGTAAAGCTAAAGAGGGTTTAGTAAACTAAGTAGCCGTTTTAAGGCTAAAAGAAGGTAATAAAGGGGGTAACTTAAGACTAAAAAGACTTAAAGGGCGATACTTTAATAATTAAAATTAACGCTATAACTTAGCTAAGAGGAGAATAAAGCCGGCTTAATATATAAAAGTATTTCGCTTATAAGGCAATAAGGTATATCGCCCGCTTTTATAAAAAGAAGAAAGAAAGAACCTTATAAGTAGCTATAGCTATAACTAAGGAAGTAACTAAAGTAAATTCTAATTTAAGAAAAGAGGAACCTTAGTATAAAGTTATACGCTAAGGGAAAAGAAGAAATCGTAAATAGTTTAAAGGTTAATAAAAAAGCACCTTATGCTAAACTTAATACTACTTAAAGTTAGTATTAATAAGAAAAAGGGGCTTAACGCACTTATAAATATAAGCTATAACTACTATACTATAATAAGTAAGGGGGTAGCGATAAGGCTATAGATACCTTTTACGGATAAGACGAGGAGGCTACTATAGCCCTTTTTAAAAGCTAAATTAATACTTTAAATAAAAGGGATTATAGCGTTTAAGATAAGGATTAATAAGCACTTAAAATAGATACTTGCCTATATAGTACCGGAGTTAAGCTATAATATATTCTTAAGGAGACCGTAGATTAAGAAGAATAAGGTAGTTTATAATGCTAAGGGGGATTAAATCTAGTATAAAAAAGCGGAGATTAAAATCGGCCTTTAAAAATTAAAAAAGGCTACGAAGATTGCGAATATTTAAGAGGTAAAGCTAGTAAGCGCCTTAATCTTCGCGGCGGAGTGCCGATAAAAAAGGGCTTAAAAGGATAACTAAAGGCGATAATAAGCGCTTAATATAAAAGTAGTTATAATAAAGGACGTAAAAAGAGCCCTTTAGCTAAAGACGCTAGTTAACTTAGCGGACTATATCTTAGCCTAAGCACTATAAGCTTATTTAGACCTTTTTATACTTATAAAAGCACTTAAGTAACCCCTATTTTAACTAAGCGTAAACTATAAGATTTATCTTACCTTAAATAAAGATAGTAAGGGGCCGCTACTACTATAAGGGCCCCTTTATAATATATTAAAAGAAGAACTCCTCGTCCTTTAAAAGACTTTAAATAAGCTACTAAAAGCAAACTTTATCCGCTTAAGCAGTTTATTAGCCGCGGCGCTAGTATTATTTATAAGGAAGGCTAATAGCCGCTTATACTTTTACTATAACTACTAAGCCTTAAATATAATTATAAAGAAGGATCGGTATACGCTACTATTAATTATAAAAACGCTAAGGATACTAGCGGAGGTATATTAGTTTACGAAACTCGATATCGTTATAGTATTTTATAAGATTAAAATCGCAGAGGGCTATAAGTTTAAGATAGCCTTTTAAATAAGGTTCGGACTATTTAAGTAGTAAGTATATATATTGAGCTTTATAAAAGCGCTAGCTACCTTTTAATACTATATTAACTAAGTGCTAAAAAACTACCTCTATAAGTTCGTTATAGCGTATATAGATAACGTTTTAATTTACTTATTAAGGTCGCTCTGCGATTATAAAGATAAGGTAGCGAAGGTGCTTAAAAAGTTATAAGAGGTAGGCTTAATACTAAACTTATAAAAATATAACTTTATAATAAAATAAGTAAAGTACTTAAGCTTTATTATATAAGCTAGGGGTAAGGTTTAGTGCGACTTAAAGAAGATTTAAGCTATCTAAATATAATAAGCGCTAAGGAATATAAAAGGCGTTCGGAGCTTCTTTAAGTTCGTAAATTATTACTATACTTTTATCTTACTTTATACTAAGGCCTCGCAGTGCTTAAACGGCCTTTATAAAAAAAACGTAATATTCTTATAAACTAATAAGTATTAAGCCGCGTTTAAATTTATTTAAGAAGCATTTTATAATACGCTAGTACTATAATTATATAATATTAAGAGGGAAATATACTTAAAGGCGGGTTGCTCTAAATATATAATAAGCGGTATATTAATATAAGTAAGACTAAATAAGATATAATACTTAGTAGGTTTTTTCTTAAAACGACTTAACGTAGTAAAGTATAATTACTTAATCTATAATAAGGAGTTGCTTATAATTATATAATACTTAGACTTTTAAGGGGAAAAGTTATATAATATATTAGTGTTTCCGGTGCTAATAGATTATAAGAATTTAAAGTACTTTATAATAAAGAGAAAGTAAAATAAGAGGTAAAGTAAATAAGCAATAAAGCTCCCCTTATATAACTTTATATTAAAGTACCGCTTAAGGAGGTTAGCGATAGTACTTAATGCTTTATCGCGCTGCAATTAAGATAAGCTAAAAGGGGTATTTAACGAAAAGGAAATAAGACATATAGTATAGATAATTCTAGATAGCGCACGATTAATAGGACGTTAAGTCCCTTTTAATAATAAGCACGCGAACCTCTTATAACAATTAGTATAGGAAGAGCGTATTATTATAATAATATAGGTAAGGGAAAAGAACGCGGGGTTAATTGCTTATATAAATAAGGTAAATAACTTTATACTTTAAGATAAAGGCGGCGCGAATAAAGGTAGAGTTTAGCTAAAACTTAACCTAAACTTATGCTAAGATATACTTAAGGAATAAGTATAACTAGCCCGCGTATTTAATAAGTAAAAGATATAGGAGCGGTAGATAGCGATATTACGAAAGGATAAGGAGTATTAAGCAGTATTTTAAGTAGTATAAAACGGCGACCGGTCGCTAACTTTAAAATAGTAATTAAAGGTTTAAGTAAGTAAGTATATAATTAACGTAAAGGGGCGCCTTTGCTTTAAAGACCGGCTTTAAGTACTAAATAAGGCTTAATACTTTAAGAAAGGGGAGGATAAAGAGCTATATAAGCTTTAAGTATTAATCGCTTAGCGGATATATAACTTAATAGTAGTAGGATACTTAAGGCGCGAGGGGACGCTTATAATACTAGCTTAAGAGTTTTTTTTAGCTAAGTTAGTTATTAATAGTACGCCGGCTTATCGCGAACTATAAGCTATATAGTAAGGGGTATATTTAAAAGTAACTTTAAAAAGGGCTTCTTTAATTATTACTGCCTTTTATATAGCTATTCGCGTACTTAATAATAGACTTTATAGTTAAGTTATTACTAATAAGGACTAAGGGCTCTTAAAACCTTTAAGTAATAATAGATAAGCTAATAAAAGCAATAACTTTAAAAGCGATACCGATAATAAAAGTAGTAGTATACGCTACTAAGTTCTTATAATCTTACTTCCGCTTTTATAGAATGCTAAAGTTTATTATTTTAAAATAAAAGACGAACTAAATAAGGCAATTTTAAAAGGAATTCTACTAATAAACTAAGGTTTAAAAAAAGCTAAGTTTAGCCTACTACCTATAAACTAATAAGGCGATAAAGCGCGTAAACTAAAAGGTAAAAGTATACCTCCGCGTATACGTTTACTATAAGTAAGATAATTAAGGGGTATAGCTACCTTACGCTTAAGCGGCGCTTAATAATTAAGTAGTATCGATAATAGGTATAAGCCTTTTCTTCGCTATATATAAGTACGATATTAAGCCGATTTAAATCGTATAAAAAGAGGGACCGCTTATATTAATATAAAGGGCGTATAAAGCCTTATATAAAGGTTAAAAAAGGTCGCCGACTTCTTTTAAATAGTAATCGCTGCGTTATAAGTAAGATAAAAGGAGATAGCGAACTAGTTATATACGTTAGTAAAAAGACTTTAAGTAAGCAATAAGGTATAGCTAAATATAAAGAAGTATACTATAAATAGGCCTTATTAAAAGCTTAACTAACTATACTAAAGGTATACTATAATAAAAGTAGTTAGCCTATATATAGTAGAACTTAATATACTAAAAAGGGTATATAAAAGACTATATATAAAGTTTCTCCGCTATATAGTAAATAACCCCTTACTTAACTAAGTAGTTAAAAACTACTAGCTACCGCTAGTAATTAAGAAAGACGATAAACTAAAGTATATTATAAAGAAAATTAAGTAAGCGTAGTAAAAACGGATTAAAAGGGGGAGATAGCGCTAAGTCTTAGTAAAGTAGTATAAGTACGCTAATTTAATATAGTAGCTAATTAGCGACTTTTAAGATATAATTGCTTTAAAGGAATTTAAAAGACGATATAGTAATATAATAAAGAACAATAAGGGCGAGGCGGAAGGACGATAATAAGCTAAGCCGGGGAGTAAGAAATATAATAAGGGAAGTAGCGGAGAAAAGGAAGAAAACTAAGAAAAATAAAAGGGAGTTTTAAGCTACGCTTAGTAAATATTAAGATAATTTTAAACGATAAGTATAAGGAGGATATGCTAAAAACGCGCACTAAGTATAAATAATAATAAGATAGATAAGGGATACGATAAAATATAATAAAATATAAAGTAAATATAGATAGAATATAGAAGAAACAATAACTTAATTAAAGTAAACTACTTACTACCCGCCGATACCGATAGATTAACCTTAAACGTTAAGGTATATTTAAGCTTAGCGCGCTATAATAGTAGTATAAGCTAACTTTATATACTATAGTAATTATTAGTAATATTCTTTTAGCTAGCGTTTTTTAAGGATCGGAGAACGTATATATAAGTTAGTATAGCAATCCTTAAACGTCTTTTAAGATATATAGTCTTAAAGCGCGTTTATAGCGGCGACTATATCGCTAATATATTAATATCATATTAGTATTATATCGCACGCGGTCTAAAAATTAAGATATATAAGTAAATAGCATAATCCGGCGCGGGCGTAAGTAAAATAATTACGGGCACAGGGTAAGGCTTAATTTTAATAAGCCTTATACTAAGTATTCGTATTAAGAGACGCTATACGTTTAATATATATAAAGTAAGGGGGGCGCTATATAGTAGTGCTATATATCGCGCTCCGCTTACTAAGCGATAGCGGCAGGCGTAAAGATTAATATAAAGGCGGTAGCATATAGTCGCTAAGCGTAGTAAAGGGCGCCGGATAAGTAAACGCTTATAATACGACGGGAGATAAGGCGCGGGGGGTTATAATAGATATATTAAAGCGCGGCGCGGTGAGGCTATTATAAAAAGGGGCGCGGGCGTAGGTAAATTAGTAATTAAAGAAAGAAAAGAGAAAAAAGAGGGAGAAGGAGAGAGGAGGGGTATTTATACTTAAGAACTATAAGTAATAAGAAGGTAAGATACGCTTTAAGTATTAATATTAGCGGTAAGCGGAGGAGATACGTTATACTGCCTTAGCGTTACTAAGGACAATATAGCGGCGCGGATAGGCGAGCGTATAACGTATTTAACGCCTTAATATAACGTTATTTTAAGGGAGGCGTTAGTATATAATTATAAGTATAATAAGGACGACTATACTAATTAATATTAAGCGTAGAGCGGGGGGCGGGGCGCCGATATTATATACCTTAATATATAATAGCTTAAAAGGGGGATAGTATTATAGGCTATACTATAAGAAAAGCTATAGTTATACTATAGCGAATAACTTAAAGTTAAGCTAACGTATAGCTAAAGTTATATAAGACTTTACTTAAACTTAGCCTAAGTTTAACTTAAACTTAACTTAAGTATAGGCTACTTAAGCGACCTTTATAAAGTATAAAGCTATATAGCTTAAATAAAGATTTCCCCTTTCTCTTTTTAGCTTTAAATAAATATTTATTCGGCCACGTGCTACTAAACTAAGTATACGAAGGCCCTTAACACTTAATATCCTTTAAGGTATTTAATAGATTTTCTTTTTATAAATTATACGTAGCTTTATAATTATCTTTAAGGCTTTTAGTTTCTTTATTAAGGTTTAGCGTTGTTTTCGCTTATATTATACTAGTCGTAATAGTATTATCTTTAATCGTACTAGTTATCTTATTGTCTTTTATTATAATATCTATTAATTTGATATTTATATTTATATAAAAAGCTTTATTATCCTTATTCTTACTATTTCTTATATAGTTATTATTAAGTATTACTATATTTAAATTATTTAAAGGTTTTGTTTAAAGGTCGTCTTTAATAAACCTATAAAGTAAAATATTTAAGGTATTATATTTAAACCTTAAAAGGCCTTTATCTTAATCTATTATAAGATTATATTTCCATAAAAAGAGTAGTCTTAATATAATATTATAGCTAATAGCTAAGACGTTAAAGGAATCTTTAAAGTTATAAATCTTAATCGTATACTTAAGAGGATTAGTTTTTAGTATAATCTTACTATTATTATACTTAAAGGGTAATTCTTTTATAAAAAAAAGCATATAAGACTCGTCTTTTTTTTATAACGTAATTTAAAACAATTTACCGTTATAAGGGAAATATAGCTAATTATTGCATTGCAATTTACTAATACGTTAAGGCGATGTCCTTTTAATTTTAATAAAAGGGTAATTTTTATACTTTGAAAATTAGCATTTAATATAAGTAAGTTTTTTTACTAAGAGATAGTCTTATTATTCTTAAGCTTATTAGTTTTTTGCCTTGTTTGCTAACTTCTTAGTAAATCTTATCTTTATTTACGATACTAAGGATCTTAGTCCTTTTCGTAAAACTAGTTTATTTTAGTTACTAAGCTTCTTAATAGCTTTAAAAACTAAATCTTTAATAATAGTATAATCTTTTATTACGATATAATTAATTAAAACTCCTTTAGTACGAATTATCTTATTATATCGTTTAAGGTTATTATACTCGTTTTGCTATATTTCTAACTAGTTTTTAAGCATATCTTTTAAGAATCGTTTTGCTTTTAGTAGTATATTTAAATTCTAATTATTATTATAAATATTATAATTAGTCTCGAAATACTCGCTATATCGTTAAGATTTATCTTTAATAGCTAAATTAAGGAATTCTATATCTTTTTAAGCTTATTAGCTCGCTTGTTATTCTTTTTTTTAAGATCGTCTTTATCTTTAATTAAATTAGTAATATATATAAAAAGAGATATATAATCTTCCTCTAGCTTAAGAATTTTCCTTATAAACGCTAAGTTACTATCTTTAAGGTTTTTAATAGTCGTTTCGTTATACTCCTTAAAAAGTAAAAGTTATTTAATTTTAATCCGGTTATTAGTGTTTTCTTATATAAGTTCCTCTTTATTAGCTTTAATATCCTTTTTAAGGTTTTCTAATAAAAACCTTAGTATTAGTAGTAAGTTTCTTAGTTATTATAATAGGTTTATTAAAAGTCTTCTTTAATTTAAGAAACTATTTACTTCCTTACTTATATAAAAAGTATATAAGGTCGTTATCTTTATAGTATTTAGTTTAAAATAGCTACTTATACGCCTTATCCTTAATTAAGGAGCAAATAGGTACAGAAGAGACCAGGCTTGTAGCTATAAGTAAGGGGATTATAGAGATGTAAAGAGTGTGCGAAAAGGTAAAGAAATAGGTGAGATATATATATATAAGGTTAATAATCTATTTAAGGTAAAGGGGGGACTAAGGCTTCCTTATATAGATAATTCCTAAGCTATTAGTAACTTAAGTGATTTGGAAAAGAGCCCCCTATCTAGCGCAGTTATGCATAGTAGGCTAATAGCTATTGTTAGGTTAATATTATATTTATAAGCCTAGGGATTAATCCCGCAAGGAATACGAGGTGGCGTAGCGACTTAGCACGGATTATGCATATAGTCTCTACATACACCTCTTCTTAATCTTCTTATATCTTGCTTATATATAGGGAAAATAATATAAGGAAATATGTATTGTATGCAGAATTATATAGCGGATTTAATAGATATTTCAGCGTATTTATATTATGTGTTATATATGCTATATTTAGCCTATAGGCTGCGGGAGAGTATATTTTACTCCCTTATAATAAGCTTTATAGATAGTGGTTTTATTTTAAAGATTAGCTATAAGCGGTATAGGCTAAACGCGCTTATATTTAGCTTAGGCTAGCTTCGGCTAGTAATAGGATTCGTATTATAGAGATTAACTAATGCCTTATATAATCGACCGATACCTCGTATAAAGTAAAGGCAGGAGGCCTCCTTTTAAAAGAGGATAAAATCTCGTAAAAGGTTTTAAGATAAGGATATTTAGTCTTATAAGCTAGTCGTAAGTAATAAAGCGTATATTACTTATAACTAATAATAGAGATAGCGTAAGCTATTTCTATTAACTTAAGAAGTAGTTTAGTAACCCTATAAGTTATATAAGGTATAAGTTATAGATTAGCATATAAAAGCATATAAAAGCATATAAAAGGAAAGCCTTTTAGTAGCCTTAAAAAAGTATAAAAGGAGGTCTTTACTCCTTTATCCCTTAACTTCTTTTCTTTCCTTTTTTCTTCTTCCTTAGCTAGTTTTAACCCGAGAAATCCGTATAATAAGATACCCTTACCTTATTCGGTTTAATAGTCTATACTAAGTCTTCTTTATTTCTTTTAGCAAGTAAATTTAAATTAAACAAACTATATAAGGCTACTTAGCGTATAAGAAACGCTAAGGGTTCTATAACATACCCCCTTTAAATTTATCGTTCTTATTATAGTTAAGCTTACCTTAATAATTATAAGGTTCTTAGTATCTTATTCGATAAAGCATCGTATCTTTTATAAGATTAGCGTCGTCCTCTTTTTTATTAAAGACTATAATATTATAGTCTTTTTCTTTAAGGGGTAAGGTCTTCTTAATAGCCTTATAAAAGCATATATCCTTAGTAATTATAATTTTCTTTTAGTTACGAAGCTATACTTTATAAATATAGCTATAAAGTCTTTTAAGACTTATAAGCCTTCCTTTTTACGCCTTAAGGTCTATTTTAGCCGTCTTAGTTAGTGTCTTTTATAGCTTAGTTATATCTATAATAAAACTTTAAGTCCGGACGTGTTTAATATAATATTTATAAGGAACCTTAATTTCCTTAAGTAAGGCTTTTAACGGTGCCTCCTAAAAGGTTATACCGCGTATAGGTAAGAGGTTAGTTATATATATAGCTATTTCTATATACTAAGGCTAAAGGAATTTTAGTAGCCTTATTATAATATATATTACTCTTATAAGCTTTATAAGCATACGGCCGGCTCTTTTTACCTTACCGTTTAGCTAAGATATATAAAGCGCGCTATACTAAAGTATAAAGTAGTTCTCCCTTAACTAGGCCTTTATTTTATTAGTATAAAATACTATAGCGTTATTAGAAGCTAGGACTTAAATAAGGGCGCTAATAGCGCTATTCTAAACTTATAACTTCTAGGCTTTTAATATATTAAAGGCATAATCTCGTATAGGCGAAAATAATGCTTAGTAAAATCCTATAAAGACGTGGATATTATAAAAGTAATAGTTTATTCCCTTACAGCCTATTAGCTTATTTTAAAAAAAGTCTTAATATATATAAGCAAGGAACGTTTAAGCTACTACGCTAAGGTTATAGCTAATTATTATATCCGCTTTCCTTAAGTAATATACTTTATAATAAAATCTCTTTGCCTCTTTCTTATTTATCTTAATACTTACTTTATTATATGCTTTAATAACCTTTTCCGGGCCCGCATAACTAAGGCGACAATATATTATTCCGTAATCTAAATATCGCTAAAAAAGGGGCAATACTATAAGGCTAAGAGTTATATACGTCCTTCTTAGCTTTATATTTAAGATTATAGCAACACGTATTTTTTAAGCAATATTATAAACCTTAATATTTAATAGTATATAAACTAACCTTTCCTTAATATTATTAAGCTTAATACCTTTTTTTTAAAGCAATAATTACTTATAAGGTTAGTAAATAATGCTAATACGTAATTTACGTTTAAGAGCTTTAAGATAACGTTTTTAATAAGGATCTTTACTATACTTATAGCTTTTACTTATAACGGGCTGCTATTTAACAATATTATTAAAAAGAGGTTAATAGCTTTTATATTAGTAAACTATTTAAAGTCGTTAAAGCAGTAAGTTATATATTTAAAGTCTATAACGGCTTTATCTTAAACGTTTTTATATTTCTCTATAACCGCTCCGCTTAAAAGGCAACTATTAAATTCGCTACTAGCCGTTACTATAACTGCGTTACTTACCTTTATCACTTAACCCTTATCGTTTCTCGTACGATAAGTAGCAAGGTATAATTTATCTAATTTAAATTTACTAGCTAGAAAGGGAGAAAAAGACTTAGTGCTTACTACTAAACCGAATAAAGTAAGGGTATCTTATTATGCGGATTTCTTAAGTTAAAACTAGCTAAAAAATAAAAAGGAAAGAAAAGGATTTAAGGAAAAAAGAAGGAAGGACCTTGTTTTATACCCTTTTAAGGCTACTAAAAGGCTTTCCTTTTATATACTTTTATATACTTTTATATACTAATTTATAACTTATACTTTATATAACTTATAAGGTTACTAAACTACTTCTTAAACTAATAGAAATAGCTAACGCTATCTTTATTACTAGTTATAAGTAATATACGCTTTATTACTTACGACTAGCTTATAAAACTAAATATCCTTATCTTAAAACCTTTTACGAGATTCTATTTTCTTTTAAAGGGAGGCCTCTTACCTTAGCTCTATACAAGGTATTAGTTAATTATATAAGGTATTAGTCGATTTATCCAATACTAATCCTATTATTAGCCGAAGCTAACTTAAGCTAAATATAAGCGTATTTAGCCTATACCGCTTATAGCTAATACTAGCTATCTTTAACTATTAAGCTATATTATCTCTCCTTATAACTACTAGTATTTACTTTAATAGTTATAACTTATAACTAGCGGTATTTACTTTATTAGTTACTTTTTTATATTTAGCGGTATTTACTTTACTAGATATTAGTACTTCTTAGTACTTAAGATTACTAACGGAATAAAGTTTCCGTTATATAATCCCCCTTTTAAGGTCTTTTTAAACTTCAAAAAATAAACGTTCTCTTCTTATAGGTTATCTTATATAACGTTAAGGTGCTAATTAAGTAATTAAAGAAATCCTAATTTAAAGAGAGTAACCTTAAAAATTCTTTAAAGAAAATCCTAATCTTTTATCTTTATATATCTTTTTTAAAGAAAATTCTTATTTAAATTTCCTTTTACTTTAACTATATAAGATAATAAAGAAATCCTAGCTTAAAGAAGCTAACACCTTCTCTTAAGGGTTTTATCGATAAAAATCTTTAACCTTTCTTAAAGCATTTCTTAAGTGCTTTATAGGTTCTTAAGTATTATTTAAACTAAGATAGTTCTTTTACTTTACTAAATAAAAGTAGTCTTAATTTTCTATCTTCTTAGCGAGTATAGTCTTTACTATATATTCGCTCTCTTTAACTCTTTTTAATTTAGCTCTCTTACTACCTTAACTTCTCGTAAAGTCGGCTTTAATAAAGATATATAAAAATTAAGGTATATAAGTAAACTAGTTAAAGGTTTTAACTTATAATTAACCTTTCTTATTTTCTTTATAACTTTAAAAGGTCCTATCTTCTTATAATTAAAAGACTTATTAGGTTTATTAGTCTTAAGATTCCTTATTAAAGGATATACTTTATCGCCTTTAGATAAAGAAGGTTTGAAAAACTATCTCTTATTATAGTAATATAATATCTTCTTAGCAATATATTCTAATTTTAATTTTATAAACCCGTATAAGCTAATTAACTACTTAAAGTTAAATATAGCTTTTTTAGCTATAACTTCTTTAAGTAAAGAAGACCTATAAGCTTTAAAGGTAAAACTATAATTTGCAAATACTAAAGTACTCTTAATAAGCTTAAAATTAAAGGTACTATATGCTAACTATACTATAAGCAATTTAAAAAGCTAATTATCCTACTAATAATTTATATAGCTTTTAAGATAATGCTTAAGCGTTTAATTTAATTTTTTTATTATTCCGTCTATACTAAGGTAAAGAGCAGTAAATAATTTTTGCTTTATACTTAAGGCGTACGTTTAACCTTATTAGAAATTCAAATTAAATTTCTAATCCTTATCCGAAATAATCAAACTTAAAGGTCCTTAATTAGCTATAATATATCTTATAAAAGTATAAGATAACTTTTCTATATTTATAGCTTTATACGTTTAAATAAAATAGCTATACTTCGTAAGACAATTAACTATAACTAAAATAAAATCATATTTTATATTAATAGTAAGATCTATAGACTTTAGTAATTTTATAATAAAGTCTAAAGTTATAAAGTCTTAAGGTCTTAAAGGAACTTTTAGAGAAATTAAGTTATTATAAGGCTTATATTATAAAGCCTTAATTTTATTATATACTTAATATAACTTAATAACTTTATAGAATTTCTTATAAAGGTTATAAGTATTATAATAGTTTTTAATTTTATTATATTGTTTTATAATACCTTAATATCTATATAAAGAGTATAAATAAAAATCCGTTATAACTAATATTTTAGTCTTTAGGGTAAGAAATAGCTTATTCTTTTAAAACGCTATTTTTCCCTCTTACTTAAGATTTTTATATCCTTTCTTATTTAAGTTCTTATAAGAATTCTTAAGTAATTTTAAAGTAGTATACATTAAATAGTACATTTAACGTCTTTAACTTTAAATTACTATTATTATTTAGAAATAACAAGGTCTTTTTAAAAGGCTCTTTTTTATCGTTAAGGTCTAGTTATCTACTAATTATATTAGCTTAGTTATTCCTACAACCTTTCTTATTAATAATCTTGTAGTTAAATTTTAAAAGGAATTTAGCCTATCTTACTTACTTAGCTTTTAACTACGACGTCGTAGCAAAATAACTAATATTCTTATAATCTATATAAACCTTAAGTTTATATTTATTCCTTAGGATATAATACTAAAATTCTTTAAAAGCGTGTATAATAGCTAAGAATTCTTTATCGTAGATAGGGTAATAAATCCTTATACTTACTAGCTCGTTTACGTAAAACGCTATAAGTTTAAGAATATTATCTTTATCGCGCTAGCTTGACTTTAAGCTTAATATAAAATTAAAAGTATCTATTTCTAACTTTAACGGCTTCTTTATATTATAAGTATTTAATATTAGTTCTTTAATAAGTAATCCTTAAATCGTTTTAAAAGCTTTTTCTACTTTTAAGTTATACTTAAAAGGGTACGTTATAGCTTTTTTTAATACTAATAATATTAATATAATTATCTTAAAAAAGTCTAATATAAACTTCCTATAATAATTTATATATCTTATAGAGCTTTAGATTTTCTTAATATTTATAGGAATTAGCTAATCTTTTATTATAGAAATCTTTAAAGGATCTATCCTTATATAAAAAGGAGTAATTATATACTTTAAGAATTCTACTTTTTATATATAAAAGCTATATTTTTCCGGTACAATATATAAGCTAGCTTTTCTTAATGCTTTTAGCACTATATCGACTTTTTTATAATATTGCTTTAGCGTATTAAAGTATATAATAATATTATTTAGAAAAGCTATATAGAAATAGTTTAAATAAGGATTTAATATACTGTTAATTCTCTTTTAAAAGGTTATTAGTATATTAGTTAATCTTAAAGACATAACTAAAAAAAATTAAAGTCTATATCGCGTTCCGAAGGCTATTTTCAATTTATCTCCTTCTTTAATACGTATTTAGCTATAAGCAGATTTTAGTTTAACTTTAGTATACTACTACTTATTAGCTAATTTATTTCTTATTTTGCTTATAAGAGGTAATAAAGTCCGGCCTTTTATTATATCGTTATTTATTTCTTTAAAGTTAATATAAAGTCGAGTTCTTTTTTTATCTTTATTATTCTTTAAAGTAAATAATATAGAAGCTCTCTATTTTAATTTTAACTTTTTAATATAACCTTTTTATAGGTTTTCGTTAATAATTTCTTTTAATAACTTTTAATACTTCTTTTTTAAGTTATATATCTTACGGAATCTAGGCTTAAATCCTTTTTTTAACTTAATTTCTTAATCTTAACTATTTTATAGTAGTAATCTCTCTTTAAGTAGCGGCGTAAATATATTAAAATATCTTTTTAGTATATTTCTTAGTATTTTTAGATAACGATTCTTAAGGTATTTTAAGTTAATAGTACATTTTAAACGTCTTATATACTATATTCGCTCTTTAAATTATTTTTAATTAGAAGTACCTTCTAAATACGACGAGCTATTTTTACGTATCTTATTTTTAATTTTTCTCTTATTCTATTTCTTCTTAATCGTATCTTTTTACTTAAGGTATTGCTACTTAATAATCTTTAAGGTATTTAATAGATTTTCTTTTAATAAATTATAAGTAGCTTTATAATTATCTTTAAGGCTTTTAGTTTTTTTATTAAGGTTCCGCGTTATTTTCGCTTATATTATACTAGTTATAGTCGTATTATCTTTAGTCGTACTAGTTATCTTATTATCTTTCGTTACGATATCTATTAATACGATATTTATACTTATATAAGAAGCTTTGTTATCCTTATTATTGCTATTCTTTACATAGTTATCGTTAAGTATTACCGCATTTAAATTATTTAAGGGTTTCGTTATAAGGTCGTTCTTTATTAAACTATAATATAGGATATTTAAGGTATTATCTTTAAACCTTAAAAGGCCTTTATCTTAATCTATTATAAAATTATATTTCCGTAAAAAGAGTAGTCTTAATATAATATTATAGCTAATAGCTAAGATATTAAAAGAATCTTTAAAGTTATAAATTTTAATTATATACTTAAGAGAATTAGATTTTAGCATAATCTTACCGTTATTATACTTAAAGGGCAATCCTTTTGCTAATAAAAGAATATAAGGCCTATCGCTTTTTCTATAACGTAATTTTACACGATTTACTGTTATAGAGGAAATATAGCTACTTATTATACCGCAATCTACTAATACGTTAAGGCGATATCTTTTTAATTATAATAAAAAGGTTATTTTTATACTTAAAGAATTATTATTTAATATAAGTAAGTCTTTTTACTAGGAAATAGCCTTATTATTCTTTAGCTTATTAGTTTTTTGCCTTATTTACCGACTTCTTAGTAAATCCTAATTCTTTTTGCAAAATTAGTCTATTTAAGTTTCTAAGCTTCTTAATAGCTTTAAAAACTTAATCTTTAATAATAGTATAATCTTTTATTATAGTATTATTAATAAAAACTCCTTTAACATAAATTATCTTATTATATTATTTAAGGTTATTATCCTTATTTTACTTTATTTTTAGTTAGTTTTTAAGCATATCTTTTAAAAATTGTTCTGCTTTTAGTAGTATATCTAAATTATAATTCTTATTATAAAGATTATAATTAGTCTTAAAATACTCGCTATATTCTTTAAACGTATCTTTAATAGCTAGATAAAGGACTTTTATATCTTCTTTAAGCTTATTAGCGAGCTCGTTATTCTTTTTCTTAAGAACGTCTTTATCTTTAATAAAATTAGTAATATATATAAAAAGAGATAAGTAATTTACTTTTAGCTTAACAATTTTACTTATTATTACGAAGTTACTATCTTAAAGGTTTTTAATAGTTATTTCGTTATACTACTTAAAGAGTTATAGTTCCTCGATTTTATCTTAGTTATTAGTGGTTTTTTATATAAGTTCCTCTTTATCTACTTTAATATCCTCTTTTAGGTTTTTTATAAAAACCTTAATATTAGTAGTAAGTTTCTTAGTAATTATAGCGGGTTTATTAAAAGTCTTCCTTAATTTAAGAAACTATCCGCTTCCTTACTTATCTTAAAGAAATATAAGGTAATTATCTTTATAATATCTAGTTTAAGATAGCTACTTATACGCCTTATCCTTAATAGTAATTACTATATTAAGATATTCTTTAAAAGGAGTATAAGGCTTATTACTATCTTTTTTCTTAAAAGAGGGCTCTTTATCTATTTCGTTAAATTTAAGGTTTTCCGGATTATAGCTACTATTATCTTTTATATTTAAAGGTATAACGTTTATATTAAAATAAAGAGCGTTTTATATTATCATTATCAATAGTTTATAAAGAAGTTTTTTACTTATAATTATCCTTAGATTTAAAAGCATTCCTTTACTAATTATTTAAGCTTTTAGCTTTAATTATTATCTCTCTATTAAGTTCTCCTTTATAAAGACCCTTTATAAGCAAACTAGTCTTAAATAGACTAAGGGTTAGTATAATAAGCTTAGCGTTAATTCTTTCGGTATCCTTAATTAAAGGTAGTAGTAAAGTATATTGCGGATTATAGGCTAAGAGGGCATTATTTTTATAAATAAGTATATTCCTTCCTTTAAAGAAATTCCTCTTTTTAATATAATCTCTTATAATATAGCCTTCCTTTAAATAGTTAAAGTATTAAATAGCTTTTTTAGTAAGATTTAGCAAGCTCGCTTTAAGGGTATCTAGGTTTATTATATTACTTAAGTCGCGCTATCGCTTTTTATTATTTTTCTTTATATCCCTGCTAAGAGTTAAACGGTATTTCTTTTACTGCCGGCGTTTATACTACGTATCGTCTATCTAGACCGCTAAACTAATATAGTTTAATAGCGTCTCTAGCCTATTTAAGCGGTAGATTTCGTCTTTAACTTCTTTTTAAAAACCTTCGTAAAAAGTCGCTATAAGGGCATCGTCTTCTTATTTTAGCTTAAAGGTTATTTATTAAAATTAAGCTATATAAGCTAATAAAGATATAACTTACTTAAAGCTTCTTAATTTATACTTTACTAATAGTTGCTTATCTATAATTCCGAACGTTTTTTATAAAGCTTCTTTAAAGTTATTAAAATTCTTAAAAATATTCTATCTCTCGGAATTTCTATCTTTAGGAGTATTATCTATATAGTCCTTAAAAATTAGTTCGAACTATATTGCGGCTAGGTTTTATAGGCAACTAAATATAAATATAACCTTTATTACTTCTTAGTTTATTATAGTAGGATAAAAATAAAAATAAGCTTTAAGAGAAGTAATAAACTTTTATAGCTTAGCTATTTTTTTAGTATAAGATTTAGGTGCTTTAATTTTTAAAATAGAACTACTATCTATAAAGCTTATAAAGGGATAAGAAAGCTTTAAATGCCTTAAACTAGCTTACGGCTAACTAGTTAGCTATAGTATCGTAAAATTAGATATTCTTTCTTTATTTATTATAATTAAATAGATAAAGTTATAATAAATACCTTTCTCTTACTTAATAGCTTAAAGAACTTACTAAGTATATAAATACTAAGTATACTTTATTAAAACTATTAAGTTTATAAAGATTCTTATAAGCTAGTTTTATATTACTAAACCCTTATCGTTTCTCGTATAATAAGTAATAAGGTATAATTTATTTAATTAAAACTTACTAGCCGGAAAGAGAGAAGAAGGCTTAGTGCTAACTACTAAACTAAATAAGGTAAGGGTATCTTATTATACGGATTTCTTAAGTTAAAACTAGCTAAAAAAAATAAGAAGGACCTCCTTTTATTCCTTTTAAAGGCTATTAAAAGGCTTTTCTTTTATATACTTTTATATGCTTTTATATACTAATCTATAACTTATACCTTATATAACTTATAAGGTTACTAAACTACTTTTTAAGCTAATAAAAATAGCTTATACTATCTTTATTATTAATTATAAATAATATACGCTTTATTACTTATAACTAGCTTATAAGACTAAATATTCTTATCTTAAAACCTTTTATAAGATTTTATTCTTTTTTAAAGGGAGGCCCTTTACTTAAGCTTTATAGAAGGTATTAGTTAATTATACGAGGTATTAGTTAATTTATTTAATACTAATCCTATTATTAGCCGAAGCTAACTTAAGCCGAATATAAGCGTATTTAGCTTATTTTACTTATAGCTAATACTAGCCGTCTTTAACTATTAAGTTATATCGTCTCTCTTTATAACTACTAGTATTTATTTTAATAGTTATAACTCGTAATTAGCGGTATCTACTTTATTAATTACTCTTTTATATTTAGCGGTATTTACTTTACTAGATATTAGTACTTCTTAGTGCTTAGGATTATTAATAGAATAAGGGTTCCGTTATAGCCTTATTACTTTCTTTCTTAGCGGCGAAAAACGCCTTTTAAAATTTAAAAGCCTTATTAAGGTCCTTAGTTTAATAGTCCGGCTTTTTATATATAACTCTTTTAGGTTTAATATAGCAGCCGCACTTTAATAGAATAGCCTCCTTTAAGGTATTATACTTCTTTACCGGTTTACTTAAGCTATTATTCTTACTAAAGTCGTTGCCTCTTTTAAAGCTCTTAGTATTATTTCCGCTATTATTACCGGGGCCCTTATTTTTACTAAAAGCCGCGTTAGCTAAGGCCTTAGAATTTTCGGCCTTAGTTACTCTTATAAGCTACTTATATAGCTCGTCTTTTTTAATGCTATTTTCTTATTATTAATCGTATATTTAGTTACTATACTAGTTCAGGCGCTGCTTTTAAATGCCTTTTAGGGCTATAATAATAAAAATTCGTTTTAGTAGGCCCTTTTTTACTATAACAAGCTAGTCTTAGCACTAATATAGCTTCTTTACATACTATTTTATATTAGTAAACTTTCTTATATTAATAGTAATAAATTCTATAAATATTACGTAAAAGGCGACTTTAAAAACCTCTATTAAGGACCTTTTAATTAAGTCTATTGTTTATTTAGCAGTTATCTCTTTCTGTTACCTATTATTTATAATAAGGTCCCTTATTTTAGGAGTAATGCTTATAATAATACTATACGAAGCTACTTTATTATTTATTTCCTATTCTTTATACTTAAGCGTGCCCTTTAAAGGTATTATAACGGTGCCGTTAATAAAGCCGTAAAGCCTTTTTACCCTTAAAGCGACGATAGGTTTTATTCTTTATAATTTATAGTTCTCTTATTCTTAAAGTTTATTTACTATAGCCTTACGCCCTTTTCTTAAGGCTATTAAGGCTATCTTATATTTAAAAGTGTTATTAAAAGTTTAAATTTACTAGCAGCGACTATCTTACTATACTAAGTTGTTAATATAGGTAATATCGGTATAGAATTAGCTAAATAAAGCTATAAGGTTAGCTAAATACGGCTATAGCGTCGTATCCTTAATAAGCGTATACGTCGTATAGTACTAATTAAGGCTATTAATTTATTGTTTATAGGTAGCGATAGCTTTAATCTCGGACTACCGCTTTAATACTTTAGTCTTTAAAGGCCTACGGGTTAAAAGGTTGAAATAATTAAGTAAAGAAGTAAAGAGGTAATCGCAAAGTTTATATAAGGGTTATAACCTATAAAAAAAGGGAGCTTTATAAAGATAATAATCTTACTAGCTAACTAAAAAAAAGAGTGTGTATATATAAGGAGGTGGCCTTATATATATATAGCTACCCCTTATAATAAAGGCTAAGGCTATACTTAAGGCTCTTATAGCAAATTAAGTATATAGCCTTACTATATACCCTCCTTATATTTATAACAAGCACTTAAGCATATATAAAGTACTATATAGATATATATAGTATAAATAGAAAAAGAGAGCTTTAGAAAATAATAAGAGTATCTAGCTAGCTAGTAAAGAATATATATATAAGGGGTAGCCTTCTATACCTTTATAGCTAACCTTTATAAATAAGGGCGAAGGCTACGCTTAAGGCTTTCGCAATAAATAAAGTATAAAGCCTTAGCGTATATACTCCTTATATTTATAATACCTTTTTTTAGCGATATATAAAATATATATAAAATTAAGCTTTATAATATAGCTTTTCTTTTATAAATTACTTTTACCTTCGTTTGTTTTATTATAGCTAATTATAATAAGCTTTTTCTTTTTATATAATACTTTATTTACTTATATAGCTTTTTCACGTTTTATTTAGCTGCTTTTTAAATTTTAGCTATAATATAAATAAATTATTTCTTTTAAAAAGCTTTTTATAAAGCTATTTATAATTATTTTACTTATTTTTATTTATGTTTAATAAAAAGCTATTTTAATATAGTAAGTAATTTACTTATATTAAATATTAATATATTAAGCTTAAACTAAGCTATCTTTATTTAGTATAATAAGCTAAGTATTTTAACTATCTATAAAAACTAAAAATAAAGTAAGCTATAACTAACTTAGTGCTACGCTTTATAGCGTAAGGATAAGGGGACAAGGTGCGGACTAATTACCGCTAGTCGGGCTAGTATAACGGACTAATTACCGCACATAAACGTATATAAGGGTTTAAAAATAGTAAAAAGCTTATCTATTCTTAAAGGTATAGCTAGCTACTTTATACTTAGTTCTTTAAGCTAATTCTAAGGATCTTTAACTATACTATCCGTAGTACGTAGAATAAACCGTAGATATCCTTATAGAATTGCTTAATAAACTAAGTATAAGCTTAATTAAAAATACTATAGACTATAGTTAAGGAAATCCCTTAAATATCCTTAAATATCCCTTAAAAATCGCGGTAAGGTTTATCCTATATCTTCCGGGGTGCTTTTATAGTTAAAAACGGGTCGAACTATAGTTAAGATATCCCGCGGAAATCCCTAAAAATCCCTTAAAGATACCGGCGGAATCTACTTAATAGTTTTTACGGTATTTCCTATAGTTAAAGACGTTATAAACTATAGTTAAGTAAGCTCTTAACCCTCCGTAGTTATATCTTAAAAACCTTAGCGGGGTCTAACTAATAATATTTATTATATCTCCTTAAGCGAGCCTTTATAGTACGTGCTTTAGGCGTTCTTATCGCGGGGTTTTATAAGGCTTCCTTAAGAGTAAAGTAAGGAGTCCGGGCATAGCTATTTAGATTCCATAATAACTCCCTTAAGTAAGAAAGAAAAGCTAACGTCTTTATCGGTTTAAAGTAAGAATAAAGTAAAGGGGGTGCTAAGTAATAGCTTTATAGTAGTATCTTTACACCGTATTAATAATATACCGTCCTTATCCTTTTAATAGTTTTTTCGGCCTATCTAGCTAGTATTAGCTAGGTAGCTTAAGATAGTTAATAAGCGGCTTTATTATAGATCCTTACTTTATATTTAGTTATACGGCTTTATTCTTATTAAAGCAATTAATGCGTTTAGCTAAAACTTATAATAAAGTTTTCCGACTCTTTTTTAAGGCGTATATTTAAGCCCTTACTAAGTAATAAGGAGTCTCCGCGCCGGGGAATGCTTAAGTTCCCCGGCGGGATATATTATAAAAAACTAGCTTTATTTAGGCCTTATTTTATATTATTATTCTATTTACCTTTCTTACGCCGTTTTTAATCTTCCGCTAGATCTCCCGTTTTAACTATTAGCTTTATAGGCCGCTTATAAGTAAGATATTATACTTTACCTACTACCGCTATTATAGTTATCCCCTGCTTTTTATCGCCGGGCTTTTTAACTTATTATCCTTTTTACGCGGCGCTACTACCTATACCTTTCCGCTAACTAACGCGCGTTTAGCTACCGGGAAGGTATTAAAGTAAGGGTAAGCCGTCCCGTAAATATTAATAAGTATAGTTAGCACCGGGGTATTAAATATCTATATTCCCGCTTAAAAGCGGGTAATAAGGTCCTTAATAGCCTTAGTGCTTAACTCTTTATTCTTAAGGTTTTAGACGTGCTTAATAGTCTCGAAGAACCTTTATATAAAGGGGGCCTTAAAGGCGAGAATATAAAGCGCGTAGTTAGTATAGCTAATAAAGCGGATATTAAAGCTTAAGAACTTTATTGCTTAAGTTAAAGTTAAGTTACGTTTAAACTCTTCGCGGGCCTATAAGTAGAACTTAGCGTAGTTTATAGCTAGGCGGAAACTCCCGATTATTATAATCTTATCGCTAGAGTATAGGCCTACGAAGCTAGGTTTATTAAGGATTATATTAGTTATTACTAGCGGCTTTTATAAGACTAAGCGGCGGAATATATCGCGAGGCTAGTTATTTCTATCTCTTTTAGTTAAGGAAGGATAGCGGATAGACTATAATAAGGCGCTTATACGCCTTTATATAGCTAGGCTAAGCGTAGCGGCGGGCGGAAAGAGCGTTCGTTAAGCGGGACTAAATAGGTCCTTAAGGCCTATAGTAGCTATAAGCTAAAAAAGTGATTTTATAGTATAGGATAAACTATATATAAAGCGAGACGGGGTTTTAGCTATAGTAGCTTAAGATGCCGCTATAAACCTAGCTATAAACTAGTTAAGCTAGGCCTTAAATACGTAGTTAAGGATAGCGCGGACGTTATTTTAATTATTTAGCTAAAGCGGGTTTCCGCTAGCTATAGCGGCTACTATAGATCTTAAGACTATAGTAAGGTTAGCTAACCTTAAGGCATTAAGTATTAGCTAGTTATTCCGCTAATAAAGATTTCCGGCTATACTTTAAAAAATATATAAGCGGCGGGGGCTTTTAGATAGTAAGAGCTAAGCGGGAGGTATAGCTAAGTTACCGCAAAACCGGCTATTTAGACCTTATTATAGTATAAGGCTAAAAGAAAAGTCGTTTAAGTTAAGTATTTAAAAAGGGTAGTATAAGCCGTCCCTTATAGTGCTATAGTTTAGGTCGAATCTATTAGCTTAAGCGCGGCTACGGAAAGCGGCGTAGGTTTATATAAAAGCTTAAACTTAAAAGTTTTAACTCTTACTAAAGGACTTAAGGCTATAAAGGATAGCCGCCTTATTTTTATAGAGCTTAAGAGCTTATTTATATCCTTTATATTAAAGGTATAAGGGCTTATAAAAGAGCGGGCTAATAAAATAGTTGCGGAATAGCTAGTCTTAGCTATAAAAGACGTTAAATAATAAAAGGACTTAAAATAGGAGTATAAAGATTGTAGGCTTAAGGTAAAGAAGGTTATGCGTATAAGAGTAAGTAAGGTATAGCGGGCTATAGCCGGCGGTAAAGGGAAATATAGTTATGAAAATAAAAAGGAAAGAAAAAAAGGCAAGCGGCGGAGAGAATTTAAATAAGTATACTATAAGGCTAAAAAAGGCCTTATTACTTAAGGTAAACGGCGGTATATTATTATTAAAACAACTAATTACCTTAAGCGTAATAAGTTATAATTTCTTATAACTTATAATAGCTTTTAAGTCTTATGCTTAAGCTTAACCGCTTAATTCTCTTAGTTAAAGAGTTTTATATTAAGTTATAAAGGCCGCGCGTTATACTCTCGTTTAAACTACTTAAGTAGCTAACTCCTCTTATGCTTTTTAAAGGCTTTTATAATCTTCGGTAAGAAGACTGCTTTTTCGTTTACCTATAAGTTATAGCTACTTAGCTAGCCTTTTTAAGCTATAAGAAACTCCTTCCTTAGCTTTCCGCCGCCTTTTTTTATTATATAGCTTTATAGGATTCGTTTTACTTCTTACTTATTTAAGTAAGGTATCCCTTTATCTTAAACTAGTCTTAAGCGTATAGCTAGCTTATCCGCTAAGCGTAGTTATACTACTAAAACGACTAAATAAATATTAAGGGACCTTTTTATATTTAGCTAATATATAAGCTATCTTACTTTAGCGGTAACTTTAAACGGCCTAGTATATCTTTCTTAAAGCTTCGTTAGTTTACTATCCGTAACGTAGTAGCTTTTACTAAGCTATAGCTAAACTTAATCGCTAGGCTTAAATTTTAGCGGGCGGTATTTCTTATTATATTTATCCTTTATAGCGGCTTAAGCATAAGTAATAGCTAACTTAGCTTTTTCTTTTAAGACCTCTTAGTTTTATAAGTATAAGTAGTTACTAAAAAACTAAAAGCTATTATTTATATTTATCCTTATAATAAGTTTATTAAAAGCCGTGTAAATTACTAAGGAGAAGGAATTATTAAGGCTAAACTAAAAAGCAACTAGTATATCGGTTTAGCGTAAGTCCGGGAAATTAGCGGTAAAGAATTATAGCGCGATCTTTACGGTTTAGTTTCGCCTTTTTAATAAGCTATTAATTTAAAGGTACTAAGAGGTAAATATAAGAAGCTTCGATCTAAAGGCTTGCTATAAGGTCCGCTAAAATACTAAGGTAAACTTTATGTCCTAGTTAAAGATTATGCCCTTAAAAATCCCCTAGTTAGCGTAAAGCAGTTCGGTGTATAATGCTTATACTTAGTCTTCCGCTATAAACTAATTATTGCTTAGGATAAGGAGATATATTTTTAAGAATTTATTAGTTATAGTTAGTAAAGTATTAAAAAAGTTCTTTATAGGATCTTTTTATAAGGATTATTTAGCTTAGACTACTAAGAGCCCGGTAATAAAGTCTATCGCTATTATATAGTATAAAACTAGCGGGCTTTAAATCGGGATAAGCTACTTTAGCGTCTTACTTTAGTTAGTTTAGTTATAGTAATAAGTATTATAGCCGTCTACGACCTTATCTATATATCTATTAAGCTATAAGATCGAGAAGCTTTTAAATAAGTCTTACTATATATAGATATAGCCGGCATAAAAGTATTTAGCGTAAGCATCTTTAATAATCTCCTTAGCGTAGGTCTTAAGGATATATAGTCTCCGGCGTCCGTTATTCTCCGTAAAGTATAGTAACCCCTATAACTAGAAAAATAAAAGTCCGGGGACCTTATCCTTATCTTTAAGCTATACTATAATTTTTACTTACTATATATCTTCCGTATATCCGTTAATTAATTTTTAGTAAAGCGGCAATTCGATTAATGCTTCCGCGTAAAGGAATACGCGGTTTATTATCTTATCTTCTTAAATACGTTTTAATTCCCCTTCTTAGTTTAAGGATACTAGCTTATTATCTTAGTATAGTAAATATAAGAGCGCGTCCGGCACGACGTTTTTAACGCTTAAGATATAGTATACCTTAAGCGGGAATTAGCTTAAGTATTAAGACGCGAGGACTAGCTTATTATTAGATTTTATATTAGTAAAGAATAGGGATTTCTAGTATACGATTCCGTAAGTACTTATATAGTTAGTAAAGATAACTACTTATAGCGTTCTTATAAATAGTATTATAGTACGTAGCTTATATACTGCTTATACTAAACCGGCTACTTTAAGTTCCGTAAGCTAATATTAAAGTTCTTTACCTTAAAAAGCGCGGCTTAAGTAAACGATAGGCTAGACCTTAGTTTAGGCTAGTAGCGTCTTTTTATCTTATTCTATGCCTTCTTTTAAGTAAAAAGCTATAGCTACTACTCCGTATTCTTAGAATATATCGATTTAGATAAATAGTTATTCAGCGGGGTTAAAGTAGTAAATCGTTTAAAGCTTAGTAAGCTTTTTAGTTAAAATCGCGAAGGCCTCTTTTTCTTCTAAAGTAGGCTAAAAAGCGGCTTTCGCGGCGTATTAAGCCTATCTTTAGCCCCTTAAGGGGACTCTTTCTTCTTATCCTACTTAAAGCAGCTCTATCTTTTATTTTTATAGGATATTAACTTCCTTAGCGAAATACGGGACCGTATAGTATAGCTACTTAGTAAGGCTAATCTATTTCTTAAGCTATTAAAGGTTCTTTAAGAACGCGATATCCCTTAAAGCTCGTACGCGTTTATTTATATTTATTAGGCCGATAGTATCTACCTTAAATCTAAGGAGCTATATAGATAAGTACGCTAAAAAGGACTTTAGTCCGGATAAAGTAATATTACGGTTATAAAAGGCGCGGAATACGGCCTTTAAATATTAAAGGTATTTTTCGGCCGTATTAAAGTAAATAATAATATCGTCGATATAGGCCGCTATATATTCTTAGTATCTACGGAGGACGTTATTAATAAACCTTTAAACGTATACTAAGGAGTTCTTAAAGCTTATAAGTATTATTAGTAATCTTTTTAGCCCGCGATAGCTAATAACTATAAACCTTTTTTAATAGTCTTAGTAAACTAAGAACTAATAAAAAAACGATTATACGTTTACTATATTAATAAACTTCTTTCCTTAGAGCCGTTTAATTATATCACTTTAAAGGGGCATTAAGTATATATTTAAGGTAATAACGGCGTTAATTCCCTATAAGTCTACGACTACTTATCCCTTTTCCTTTTTATTTACTATCTTTTATACTATAAATACTAGCGCCGCGAACGGGGTTAGCTTATAGACTTATTTTAATTAGCTTTATATAATTAGCTAGCTAAATATCGTATTTACTACCTTCTTATCTTTATTGCTTAATAGGTATAATCTTAATATGACTTATTAGTATTGCTATCCTTTTATTAAAGGAATGCGTATATATTCGGATTCGTCTATATATACTACTCTCTTATCTTTTTAAAGGCGGGGAAACGATTAAAGGATATCTTAGACTTTTAATATATATTCTAAGTCTTAAATATAGATCCGGACGCCTTTATCGGTAATAAGTTTAAGTAAGTCCTTAGTTTAGCCGATTCCGAGTTTATAGTTTATAATAAGATCTTTCTATAAAAAGTCTTTAGCGGGGTTTATTCTATCCGGATTTTCTATAAGGCCTTCCGCTAAGGGAGTAGTAGCGTCGACCTCCTTATATAGCTAAAACTGCTTATTAAGGTCCGTAATTATCCTTACCTTTTAGCCTTAGCGGAGTACTAATAGTTCCTTAAAATAGTTTATCGCTATAAAGCTCGTATAATCCTATATTATTATCTAGGCGGGCTTAAGGTTATCGGGGAAAAATATTATATTACGCCTTAATAGCGGCGCCCGGACCTATATAAGTAGGGCGTAGCTAAAACTAGCTAGAATCGTTATAGTAACTAAGTAGATTACCCGTTTATATATCGCTAGTCTTAACTAAACTATCTTAACTTTAGCTTTAATCCCTTTATAGGCCTTAATTTATAAGACTAACGTAGAGTTAATAAGGTCCTTTTAATAAGGAACTAAAAAGTCTTAGCTAAGTAATATATTAGCCGCTAAGCGTTTTACTATTTAAGTGCTAATCCTTACTTTTATAACCGCAAGGCTGCTATTTAGCCTTCTTAGTATATAAGCGGTAAATTCCGCCTATCTAATAGTAGCTATTCTTCTTACTCCTTAAATAAGAATTTATTAAGAGGAGTTTATAATTATATTTTAAAAGGTCTTTACTAAGTCGGCTTAAATAAAGCTTCGGTCTACCTTAGTATTTATATAAGCTTTAATGCTTATCCTAGGCCTTTTTTTCCGTAGACTAGTAAGTATATATAGGTAAATCGTAATAGCTTATTAAGGTTTAATAGCTAGATATTAAGGGAAGCCTTAACTATCTAAACGCTTTATAGCTTTTAAATAACTACTTACTATACTAAGCTACGTCTTTATATAGCAATATCTTAGTTAAGGTTAAGGGGGTGTTTATCTTTAACGTATCGGTAAAGCTTATTCTTTAAGGGAAATACTTCGCTATAAATTCCGCACGCTTTATTGGCCTCTTATACTAAGTTTATTATAGTATAGATTACGGTTTCCTTTAGGCTTTTATTAATATTTAACTAAGCTCTTTTTATATCGTACTCTTTATCCTTTAAATAGTCGTTAGTCTTTACTATAGTTCCTTTTTTAGTCGCGGGGTATGCTTATTTTAGCTTTAGCGTTAATAAGCGTATAGTTTTAAAGGTCCTTTCTCTTTTAAGCTAAAAGACCTTAACTTATATTCTTAGCTATTTAAGTAGGTTTCTTCCTTAACTTAGCGAGCGCTATAAGGCTTAAGGTATATCCGCCCTTACTAAGCGGTCTAAAAACATAACTCTTAGTCTTAGTAAGCCTTCGATAGATAGCTAAGGCGTCCCGAACTATCCTTAAAGTATATATAGGGTACGGCTAATCGGCCCTCGCCTTTTTATAGGTTAGACCTATTTCTTTCGCACTAATAAGTACTTTTAAGATCTATAAGTATATTTAACTTATAGCTAAAGAAGAATTTCCTTATATTCGTTAATCTATTTATTAATATCCTTATTCCTTATTAAACGTTATAAGGATTCTTATAAGTAGATATCTAGCTTTTAGTAAATTACTATAATTAAGTAATTTAGCTAATAAAGCGCGGCCTTAGCTTTATATTATAAGCGCGATATTTAAGACTTAAAGTCGGATTTTACTATTATATCTTCGATAGTAAAGTGCTTTTTATTAAGTGCTTATAATACTATATTTAAGCGGATTCCGAACCGTTTTTATAAGGCGGATATCTATTAGCTTAGTTTAATACTAAGCTCGCTAAGTTCTTCTTATTATAGTTTTAAGAGGTCCTTAAAATACTATTCCGCTATACTTCCTTAAAGGAAGGAGGGCAATTAAATAGCTAATTTATCTATATAGGCCTCGCCTTTACTAGCGTTTTAGCGGATAAAGTCGATAAAACGGTTTACTCCTTAAAACATACTAGCTTTATTATCTTCCTAGACTTTATTAAAGGATGCTTTTAAAGGTCTTAATAAGTTAAATCTCCTTATATCCTTAGCTTATAGTTAAGGTTTTTCTTAAGGCTTAGTAAGCGCGTTTTCTTTTTTTAGTGCTTAAAGGAGATTAAGGAATTATTCGTTCGATATTACTACTATTCTTACTAAAAGGCTTAAGGCTATACTTAGTCTTAGTATCTACGTGCTTAAAATAAATAGGTTTAGCCCGCTAAAGGTATCGCTTACCGCGTCCTTATCGCTTATTATTAAGGTCTTAGTCTTAATACTCTCGCTAAGCGCTTAACCTTCCGTTTTATATATATCTTAGAATCTAGTATATTATAAGGCCCTTAGCGTAAGAGGCTC
>JAPEBW010000429.1:0-54846 GCA_027405785.1 Ophiocordyceps robertsii | reverse complement strand
CAGCGAGCGTCGTCCGTCCAAGTGCCGGGTGCCGGATGCTCCTCGTCTTGCAGCGGGTTTCACGCTGGGGCCGTCAACGCCGCGGCGCGACGGCGAATGGACAGGCGCCAGCCTAGCGGGGCCGACGGCGCGCTGCCTGGTGCAAAGCTTAATGGCCGTGTGTCCCGGAGGGTCGGGTAGCTCTCTGCCCGCTGCCGCAAGTGGCAGCCGGGCTTTGTTTCGTGGCCGCCTCGCGACGGTTGAACCGTCGTCACTCATGCATGGCCGCCGCTGACGGCCGGCCCCCTTCTCGCCTCTCCTCCGCCCCCACCTTGACCTGTCGAGTGGTTAGCCTGGGGGTGACCATGTCTCAAGCAAAGGGTTTGTCGACGTCCCTCGAGAGTCAAGGACGGGGGCTTTGACCACGGCTTTGCTTGCGCGTCCAAAGCTTGGGGACCAAAGCTTTCAGGTCGGCCGCCTTTGTCACTGGACCAGGCCTGGCTGCAGAGGGCCATGCACGTGCACAGGGCCTGTGTCGAGGGTACCTTGGCTTGGCACTCTGGCGTGTAAGTCACGTGTGTCTGTTGGGTCACTCTTGGTCCATTCATCTACATACATCCAGTACATGGGCGGTGACGGAGGTTTAAGCAACGGGTTTGAATACATCCACCTTTGTACGGATACTCGTCTCATCAAAAGGCATACATACACACATGCGGCTCTATACGGCGCGCATTGCCATTGCGCATCCGTAAAGACATAACCTCGCCCCAGCGTACTACCTACCTAGGTAGTTTGCACTTGGTACCTAAGTCCAAGGAACTGTATTGCGCAGGTGCGGCAACCTCTTCTTTCATTACCGAGTATCTACTAGTACCCGGTACTCGAAGGCGACGACAGCTCGAGAGCAACCAGGTCATCAGCGACTAGCTGGGCCTTTGCTACGCACATACAGTACATACATTATCGACGGTCCGCAAGCTAAAAACCCTAAACGGGATCCTGGAACGTGGGGGGAGGGGGCGCGGACAAGAGACGGCATGACGATCCCTCGGTCGGCCTGCAATTGTTGTCCAAGGGAGCGCCGGCTTTTCTTGTTCATTTTCCGTTTAATTCGTCTGCTTGGCGTGCGGAGTCTCACTCCGAGGCAAGGATCCCCTGGTCGTTTGCTTGGCTGGTTGGGTGGGTTTCCATATTTGCCCTCTTGCCATTCGCAACTCGACTTCTTTTCTCGTCACTTATTGTTTCCCTTTGTCTCGATTTCGTTTCAACCTGGCCCTCTCTCTTCCTCTTGTCTGTGGTTCATCGGCGACCAGGTTGCGGAACGGGACGGAAACATGTCACAGGCGCTAGCAGGTTATAGGTACCTACCGAGGTATCTAGGCGCGCTTTACTCGTCCATCAGGGTACGTGTCATGGGCATGTAATTTCTAAGTCTCGATCTCGGGTTGTACAGAGAGGGGAATGGCTTTAAATAGCCATCCCGGAATAATGCTTTTTCCGAGGGGCTTCCATAAGCCCTCATCAGCGCGGCTAAGTACATGCTGAAAGGTAGATATCTAGGTACCCCGGCTCCTTGGTACTGTACCACTTGATTTATACTTTGGTCGCGCAGCATGACAGCCGCTGCAATCTGCATTGCTCATGCGCGTACCATGTACATGAACACTCTTTGCAGCACTGCAGATACACAAGGTACCTATTCATAGGTACAATCTATCCGTAGACTCGAGACGGGTCCAACGGGAGGTGGCGTCCAGGGTCCCTTCCCAAAGAGGAAATGCGCAATCACATGCCCATCTGCATCTAGAGGTACGGATACCTCTAAGCGCCTCTTCTTCTTTTCTTGTCTTGATCCATGGCTCGCATGTACTGTATGTACATATGGTTGGAACCTGCAAATGCATGCATAACTACCTACCTTTCTACACACACATTATGCGTTGCATGAATTCACACATGCATGTCGGGGTAGAAACAAAGCACTATTCTACAATAGCGCCATGGCAAGTTCCGAAGACGAGGACGAGGCAGGCCCCGGGTATCCGATCCTACACATGCTAGTCGACGTTAGTCGACGTTTTCTCCTAATTCATTAGCGTTTCGGAAGCTCGCCGACAGCCAGGGACGAGACTCGAGTGCCGAGCCTCGCTCGTCCTTCCTCGCCTCCTGCTTATCTCGACCCTCGCTCGCTTAGTGATGTGATGAATCGAGTTTCATCGCGACCATGACGCCATTGTCTACCGTCTGCGCGCATGGGGCGTTCTCTTGACCAGATAGCACGCCTTGTACGTCATCGACATGTAGCAAGTCGGTCGCTTGGCGGGCCAAGGCCGACGTTCAACAAGCCTATCCAGCGTTGGCCCTGGTTGTCCGCGAGGTCGTGCTCTGCGTGCCTCTCATCCACACACCAGTCAGTCAGTCAGCGACTGGCTGGACCCGAATGCCCGGATCCCCACCGTGTGGACTCGGCGGGCGGGAGTTTCCATGACTAACAGGTCGCCACTCTGGGCCCATGTATGTATATCTCCGCGCACCTATATGCCACGCACTGGGCTGGTTGCAGTCGCACAGCATGGGCGGTGCCTGACCTGCAGGCTGCAGCAGTGATGAAGGGGGTGTTGGTGTTGTACAGGGAGACGGTGCTGCTGCTGCCCCTGGCCGAGAACTGGCGGTTCAGGGACCAGGCTGGGGACATGGAAGAACAAACTTTGATAGTCCATCTGTAGTCTAATCTTTAATAAAGATGGGCATAATCTCTCGAGGATAATTGCCAGTCCAAGCAAGCGGGACGCCCGTCTCCCGCAAGTCGGGCTGGTTATGCGGTGCACCTACAGTACAGTCATTACAGTACGTTACCTGTTTGTATGTACATACGTATCCGTACTCCATACATACAGTACATGGCTGCAAAGTACCTATGTACCGTGCCCAGGAGGAATGGGCCTTTTCAAATTCAAAGACCAGAGGCGATATTCATAATTCTCACATACATGTACATACACACGTGGTGGAATAGCGCCCAACTCTCGGCAGAGGTGAGTTTGCCGACGAAAGCCCATCGGGCTTTTCTCGCTGGTTGCCGTGGTCAAAGCCACGCTGCTGAGGGTAGGAGGGCACCTTGAGTAGGTAGGTACTCTGTACTCTGTACAGTATGTACAGTACATGGAGCTGGTGGGAGGCCCACCTTCTCGGCGAGCGCCGGACGGCCCAGAACCTGCAGCAGGCGGCAGCACGGATGGCCGGCTAGAGCGTTCCGAGGCAATACTTGGCGGTGAACCACGCCCGTGCCTGCCGAGCACCTGCCTGGTCATCCAGTACATACCTAGTTGACACCTAGATGGCTCCTTTGGTGGCCCCTCTCGGAGACTGCGGGGGGACCTGTCGTCATCCAGGTATCTCGTTGACTGAGGCGACCTTCTCGATTGAAGGTACCTTCTAGTACCTAGGGAGATAGATACCTGGCAAGTATCCGGTACCTGAGTGCCTAGGAGTACCTACTACCTACTGGGTAGTAGGTAGGGATTGAGAATTACAACAGCCCTACTCTGTACCGTCGACACCTTTTCAGGGGCATCACGATGCATTCCATCTCGTTCCACCCCCATCCCCGTCCCAATCCATGCCCTCCTCGCACTGCACCGCACCGCACCGCACCGCACCGCATCGCATCGCGGTCGTCACGCCACAGAAGACCACATGCTTCACACCTGAGCGCAATTCACACGCAACAATGCAACCACAACAAAACGCCGTCGCCATGCAGCCTCAAGACACGACGAGACAAGGCAAAAACAAGCCTGCGACAGACCCACGATAGTATCCAAGTCCCCGTCTCGCTCACCCGCCCCGCAGGTAGACGGGGATCCCATACACCACCACCGCCGCCGCGTTCAGGTACCGGAACCGACACGCCCCTCGCGCCCGTCCCACCGCCTCGGCCAGCGACAACGACTCCTCGGCCTCGTCGTCTCCATCTCGCCGCTGCTGCCTCATCGCACCAAACGTCCCCCCCGGCAGCAGCCCCCATTCCTCAAACGCCCGCCCCGCGAACCGGTCAATGTCCCGGTCCGTCACGTCCCACAGCGTACCCACCACCGCCGGGCTCCCCGCCATCATGTAGTTCCACACGGCCCCGTGGCACTCAAAGTCCCCGCTCGCCGTCAGCGCCGCCGAGCTGCATCCCATCAGAAACGCCGCGGCCCGGCACCGCTCCAGCCGCCGCACCGTCCGGCTCCGGATGTACTGCGCCCCGCTGCCGTGCCCGAAATACAGCACAATGTCCGACGCCGACAGCGCCCGCTCCATCTCGGCCTCGGACGGCGCCCGCCTCACCAGGCCCGTCCACGACCCCAGCCGCCGCTCAAAGGCTCCCTGGAAAAAGGCTTGCGTGTTCTCGAGGTCCGACGACGGGTTCAGGATAAACGTCCCCGACCGAGCCGAGACGTAGTGGCCGCTTCGTCGCCCCTGACCTTGTCCGCAATCCGCCCCCGCCTCGAGAATCAGCTGCCGCAGGCACGCCAGCGACGGCACCCTCGACACTGCGAGACCCTCCATGCACGGCAGCGACTCCCACGGAAACTCGTGCAGCGCCCTGTCCAGCACCAGCACCGTGTGCGCCCCCTCCTCCCTCTCCCCGCCGCTCCGCGCCGCCCCGTGGTAGCCGCGCAGCGCGTCGTACGTCTCCACCACCATGGCGTCAAAGTCGATTTCGTCGTACGCGTTGCGCTCGCCGTGGAACTGCAGCACGTCCACCACAAAGTAGAGCAGGTCATTGAGCGCCTCGTCGTAGTCGTTGTCTGCCTCCGTCGGGTCCCCGAGCCCGATGAACAGCTCCAGGATCCGCGGGTCCAGAGTCACCCCGCCCGCCTTGCCCGTCCTCTTGCCGCGCATCCGGTTGCGCGACGGCAGGCTCCCGTCGAGTATCTGCTGGAAGCTCTTCTGGAACCGCGCCAGCAGGTCCTCGCGCCGCTGGTGCTGCGAGAAGATGCCCCTGAACCCCCCCAGCCACGTCGTCTCCATCGTCGTGAGGAGCTCCCGCAGCCGCGAGTCCAGCGCGGCCCGCTTCGACCACCACGCGCTCCGCTCTCCCTTGGCCGTAAAGTCCCGCGCCGAGTGGCTCGTCTCGTTAGCCAGCTTGATGACGGCGTGCAGCTCCTCGCGCCCGTGCTCAAAGTTGAACACCTCCGAGTCGGCGTCGCGGCAGTTTGCCCGCTCCAGCGGCAGCCGCAGGATAAACGGGCTGTGCCCGGCCTGCAGCTTGCTGATGCACAGGTCGTGGCGGTTGTCGCTGAGCGAGAGCGAGATGACGCTCCAGTTCTTGGGGATCACCTCGACGTACTTTTTCTGGAACTTGGCCGGGTCCGTCGCCAGGTCCAGGCTGCATCGCCGGCTCGACGCCGCTCGCGCCGTAGTCTTGGTCGTCGTTGTCGGGCCCCCGGCGGGCGGCCTCAGCGTGTTTTGCTCCCGAGTCCACGCAATGTTGCGGCCCAGGTCCACAGCCACCGTCGCGAGCCCCGGCGACACGGCCGGCCTGGCCTTGGTCGCCGACGTGGCCGACAGGAGGATGATTGTGCTCTGCAGCAGCGTCGAGATGCGGTGGACCGTGCCGCTGTCCGACCCCAGGAGGGCAGACCCGTGGGCTTCCACCAGCAGCTCCTGGGCCCGCCTCAGTGCCTCGGCGAACGCGGGCCCGCCTCGCTCCTTGCCTGCCACCCTTCGCTCGCCTCGGCCCCTTCTCGCGGGCGAGGCGCTCGCGGGCGCCCTGTCGGACACGCCCCTGTCCGAGCCGCCACAAACGGCGGGAAATGAAATCGTCGAGTCCTGCACGACGGAAAAGACGGGGTCCGAAATCATCTGCTCCATGCTGTGCCCGATGAGCGACGTTGCCGTCACCACCTGCTCCTGTGAGAGGGCTCCGAGAAGCTTGGGCAGCCCCTTGAGCTGTTCGAGCGTCGACAGTGCCGACAGCCAGTCCTCCTGGTGGATCAGTCCGACGGCCCGGGACAGGACGACGGCCGTCATCAGTGATGACTGGTAGATGTCTTTTGGCAGCTCGGGGAGGCCGGGGGCGGTCGGTGTCCTGGCCCGCACTGCCGCCCTCCCTCGCTTTGCGGGCCGGGGCGCCGCAGCAGGGGTTTTGGTCGCTCTCGTCGTCTTGGTGGCACGCGGCGTCTTGGGAGCTGCCGCGCCTCTCGGCCTCGTCGTGGTTGTTTTCCTGCTCGCTTCGCATTCCTTGGACGCAGTCGCGGCCTGGCCAATGCAGCTCAACTGGTTAATCGTGTCCTCGGCGATTTTGAGATATCCGCGTGCCTTGTCCTCGTCGCCCATGGTGTTGTAGAAGTCGCCAACTTGGCGCGCGACTCGCACACGGCACGAGCACGCGTCCTGTGGCATGTGCTTGGTCGCTTCCTCGTACGCCGCGAGGGCCTCGTCCCGCATGCCCGCCTTGACGTAGACGGAGCCGATCCAGGCGGACACCTGTGCCATGAACAGCGGCGACTGCGTGCTCTCGGCAACCTTGCGTGCCGACTCGGCGTAGTAGATGGTCTCCTGAAACATGCCAATGTGGCCGTACACGGAAGAAATGTGCAGCAGGCTGCGGAGGAGCGGCGACGCGAGGCGCCAGAACCGAGGGCCGCTTGCCCTGCTCCGAGACGACTTCACCTGGATGCTAGCCGAGCTGGCCTCCGAGATGCTCGTCTCGGCGCCGCTGACGCCGTCCGCCGACACCTCCGCCTCGAGCTTGGACCAGTCGTGGGATAGCATCCGGACGCTCGACTTGACGGCTGCGAGGGCATCCTGCACGTCTCCCCTCTGCAGGGAGACGGTTGACTGCAGAAAAGATGCCATGGATAGCGTCACCGTTGCCTGGGACTTTGACTGGGCCCACGTCGAATACGACTGGCTGCAAATGTCGTTTGCTTTCGAGATGCATTTCAGGCTGGATAGAGGTCGTCAGCGTCCCCCTCACATAACGGTTCTTGTTTGGCAAACCCACGATTCTTCAAACGCCCCGATTCCGGCATGGTACTCTGCCTGCGAAAGGTAAAAGTCGGCCACGATGCCGCGCGAGATGCCCTCGTTTTGCTCAACGAGCAGCCTGGTGCGCTCCAGCGTCTCCATGGCCTGCGTGTAGCTACCGATGCTGACGTATCGTGCAGCCAGCTGGCTGTGGCTGAGGACCAAGCTGTCGCGAGCCGATCCCACGGCCAAGAGCCCGGCGCCAATCGTCTTGGCCAGCGTGATGGCGAGCTCCGAGATGGAAAGCTGCAGCGGGTTGTCGCCTCTGAGGCCCGCGAGCTGGCTCAGCGACAGCAGTTGGTCCAGCAGGCCTTCCGGGTCGTCGATGACCGCGCACAGGTCGTCCCTCGTCTGGCATGCCTCCGACATGGTCTTCCAGGAGGATATGGAGTTTCTAACCGCCAAGAGGGGGAGCTCCGTCCCACTGTCGGCCATTGCCGATATCAAGCCATAGTAGGCTTCCAGGTGCGGAACAAAATGACAGAGTGCGGCGTCCTCTGCCTTGTCCTTGCGTTGCAACTGCTGCAAGGCCTGGTCGAGCTGGAACTCGAGCTCATCCAGGCCGGCCTCCTCGCCGATGTTCTGATAGGAAATGTGAAGGAGAACGCGCAGCCGGCGTATGGGATACTTTTCTGGGACATATATCCGCAACAGCGCAGCGAGGCTCGGGTCGTGAAGTCGCAGGGACTGATGGGACGCGGACGAACTGCCGGCGCTGAGGTGCATCAGGTGCTCCAGCACGGCGGCCCGCTCCGTCTCGGGTAAGAAAAAGGTCCAATCGTTGCACGAGCGGTCCAGCTTCGCTATCGAGCGCAGAGTCCGAGACAGCGACGAGGCCTTCTCCGTCATGGCCCACGCCACGGCCGGAGGATGTGTCGCCAGGGCCACTGCGACATCCGACAAGACGCCGTCCTCGGCCATGCTGGTGCAGATGGACCGTAGCGTGCGGACGGCATCTTCGCCTCTTCCCACTTCCCGGCAGAGGTCGGCAAAGAGCTCCAGCTTTGTCGATAGTTGGGCCTTTTCCCGTTCCGCGAGCGGTCTGTCCTTGACTGCGTCGATGGACCGGCCGAGGGCCTGAAGAAGTGGTTTGTTGGTATCCTTGGATCGTTGGGGCAGTTTGCGTAGCTCCAGGAACTTGGAGAAGTAGAGGCTCGAGATTTTGACGTGGTAGACGCCCAGCTGCCCCGCCTTGGCCGCCGACATGGCAGGGTCGGAGACGGACTCCAGCAGGGCTGTGCAGTGCTGCAGGACGTCGTCCGTGAGCTGCCACTCGCTCGAGCCAGCCTGGATATCGCACTTGAGAACCATCAAGGCCGCATCCAGGACCTGGCCGATCGACTGCATCACCGTCTGTCTCCGCTGGTCGAACTGGAGCACCTGCTTCGTGCCGGCCTCTTTCCCCGGGGGAGAGCCTAGCCACCGGTGTAGGAATCGCGGGAATCGGAGGATAAAGTCCTTGGAGGCGGCGACAAGGTTCTCCGAGACGGGCTTTGCCGTCCGTCCAGGGTCCAGGACGTTCTTGAGAAGTCCGACGACGGCGCGTCTGGCGGCCGAGAGACCTTCGAGTAGCTCGTTAAGCTCCGAGACGGTTCCGCTGAGGCTTCCGTCCAGACCGGCAACAACGTCGCCTACCAGCTGTTCAACATCGGAGTCCGGACTCGCCTTTTTAAGGGCCGCAGCCAGGATCCGAGCCGATACGGAGCAAATGCGAACAAAGGAGTCGGTCTTGGGGCACAGGCAGCTCTTGAGGCTCTGGAGCCAGCTATGGGCGTCGTCGTAGTGCCGCGCCGCGTGCGCTGTCGATCCGAGAACCTGGTAGATGGAGGACAAAGGGGACTTGGACGATGTCGCGGGCTGAAGATTATCCGAGCAAATGGTTTCCATGATGGCTTCAAAGGCCGATGTGAGTGTGCCGTAAACCAGCCTCTCGTCCGACTTCTGACGGCGGACAAAGGCTTTCATGCAGCGTGTCAAGGGGGATAGGATCTCGTCGTCGACGTTGCCCTGGTGCCCGGCTAGCCTCCACCATCTCATCTGCGTCCTGAAAGCAAGAGCTTGGAGTTGGAAGACAGCGGTCGGGTCCGGGCTAAGTCGCGGTTCCGAGGCAACGGCGTCCTCTGCGCTCGAGACGCTGGGCACAAGTGAGAGGATGATTTGCGAGAGCGATGCCATCTGGCGCGCTGTTTTGGAGGTCTCCTTGTCGCCCGCCCTGGCCAGGCGCAACAAGAGGTTGATGGGTGAAGACGGGCTCGACTCATGCAGGACAGGGGGCAGCGCCTCGACGTGCGCGGGCTTCTTTGTGGCCGCCACGAGCTTGAGCACCTGCGTCTGGCAGGCCGTGACTGTTGCCAAGCTTTGCGTTGTGATGTTGCCACTGTACTCGACGAGGTCCGCGACGCCCGCAGCAGCAGAACCGCCCTCGACGGGCGTCGCCTTTGTGTTTTTGGGCGCTACCTTCGAACCTGAGCCGTCCAGTCTCTTCTTCAGAATTCGCATTTCTTTGAGGGCCTGCTCATGAAGGCCCAGCGCGAGGAGCCTGCCCACCAGCGCCGACATGCCATTCTCGAGCTGAAAGTCGGTCTGGCCATCTTGCACGGGCCCCTTGAGAGACCGCAGGCACGTGAAGGCGACCCGCGCACACTCCACCGTTGCGAGACACCCCGTCGACTGCGACGGCGGCAAAAGCCTGGCCTCCTTTGTCGACACGTTCGGCGACGACGCGACCCGGTTCAGCACCCTCGGCTGCAGGGGCGACAAGGGCGCCGAGGTGGATCGTCGCAGCGACCGCCTCCCGGCGGATTTCCTGAGCTTGTCGCCGCGCTTGGAAGGGGTAGACGGTGCCGGAGGCTTCGCCGCCCCGGCGAGGGACTTGAGGGCGGCATTGATGATATGCGTGGCCAGGACGGTCCTCTCGCGCGCGCCCAGCAGCTCGCCGCTGGGGGCCTTCTTGGCGGCCGCGCCAGGCTTCGGTTTCGCGGTCGCGGTTGTCTTTGTCGCGCGGACGGTCGGCTTGAACTTGAGCTCGGATTCGGGGAGCAGCAGCAGCTCCTTGAGGGTGACGACGGTCGCCGGCGTGCACGTCGATGTTGACGACACGGCAGCCTTTGCGGCGTCGATCTTTGCTCGTAGGGAAGCCATGTAGGGGTTAAGCGCGTAGGTCCTGATTCATGTCGCCGCCGCGAAGAACCGCACAAAGTAAGAAAGTTTCGGAAGATGAAATAAGAGCCAAACAAAACAAATGAATCGCAATGCGCCGTGCGGATGCAGTATGCTGTGTGATAGGCGAGAGAAACACTCGTGGATGACCGTGACGTGCGGGAGATGGTGGTTGGGAAGGGAAGGTGGGGGGCTAAACATCGGGCGTTGTCAGGGGCAACCGGCCTCGATGCGCAGCGAGCCAATCAATCGACGACGAGCCCGAAGCACCCACTCGTACAACTTGTTCACCAAACTCATCATCTCGACGTCGGTCGCACTGTCGACCAACTCAGCATGGCATCGGCACAATGCGCAGTCAGGATGCGTGGCCTCATCCAGGCGTCCGCCATCGCCGTCGCGAAGCCCCTGTTACACCCACGCATCTGGCTTCGCCACTCGTCAAGCACCACACCGGCAACCATCGTCGACACGGGCTTCTGGAAATCCCTGGTGCCAAAGCCGCTGCGCAAGGAGAGCCGCATGGCCAGGGTTCAGGGCCGGTCCGATGAGTGGAACCCGGCAACGTACTTTATCGTCATGTTCCTCTTTGTCGGCTCCATGTCGATCCAGATGATTACCCTACGCAAGCAGACGGACCGGTATGCGCGCCAGTCGGCCGTGCGCATTAGGCTGCTGCGCGAGGTGGTTGAGAAGATTCGCAACGGAGAAGAGGTGGACGTCGAGAGGATACTGGGCACTGGCGATACCCAGAGAGAGGCGGACTGGGAAGAGAGTAAGTCGTACGCTGGGCTGGAGACTCGGCTGCTAACAACGGGCAAAGTGCTGCAAGCCATTGAACGAGACGATGCCATGCGAAAGCACCAGAAACGGGAGAAATCAGAGCCGTTGGAGTCGCGCGAGGCCAAGAGCCGCACGCAAGCAGCCGCACCCGAGCATCAACTCTCGAAAACAAAGACGGCTAGTCTCGGCAGCTTCTTCTAATCTGATACATTTGGCGACTTGATTTCGCGCATGACTTTCATATGGACTCGTACAGGTATTCTCAGGACAGCATATCCTTGAAGGCATTCTCGCGCGAAGCCTTGGTACCGGAGCTGTCGCCAGTAGCCGTCGTGGCGCCCCTGCGCAGCTCCGAGACGAGGGCCGGCAGGAGCTGGTCCGTCGCAAACTCGATCCTAACGGCATGCTCGCCAGACTGACCAGGGCTCATCTCGGCGAAGAAGCCGTCCTCTCCCCTGACGCCGCCCATGTTGACAATGGCAATGGGCATGCCTCTGTCCTTGGCCCGCTTGGCCAGCCTCCACGCCGAATACGTTGCGAGCGACGTGCCGAGAATGAGCAGCTTGCCGGCGCCGTCGATGGCCTCCTCGGCGGCCATCTTGACGGGAGCGGCGATGCTCTCGCCAAACATGACGACGGCGGGCTTGAGGATACCCGCCGTGCTGGGCGAGGCCCAGGCGCCATCAGAGTCGACCTTGACAGTATGTGGCTGCCCGTCGGGTCTCGACGGCGGATTCGTCAAGCACCGGGGGCAGGGGGGGTACCTAAAGGTGGTGTAAGGGGCCTCGGGCAAGTCGACGTCGCCATCAGGGTTGGATTTGAGGCCCCTGAACCTGCGCTGGGTAGGATCCTCAGTGTCGAGAGCGCCGGACGCAAGGGCTTGCTGCAGCAGCTGGGCCCAACGAGGGTTGAGCTGGGCAAGACGGTCTTGGAACTGGTCGCGGGAATACTCGGCGCGGCAGGAGGTGCAGACGGTGGACCTCAGATAGCCGTGCAGCTCGAGGGAGGGTATCCGAGGGTGGGCCTTGGGGTGGAAGGAATCGACATTTTGGGTGATGACGCTACGGATCAGACCCAAGTCCCCAAGGTCTCCGAGTGCGTAGTGGCCGGCATTTGGCGAGGCCTTGTGAAGGCTGGACCAGCCGAGGAAGCTGCGGGCCCAGTATCTCCTGCGGGCCTCGTGGCTGTCGAGGAACTCTGCGTAGTAGATGGGCCGGTAGGACTTGTTGACCCTGTATGTGCCGTTGACGCCGCGGTAGTCGGCGAGGCCTGAGGCGACGGAGAGTCCGGCGCCGGAGAGGACGACGGCCGAGGGAGGCAGGCCACGGGGGGGCGGGGCGGCGAGGAAGCGGGCGAGGGCGGCGAGGGCTCCGGGGAGGGAGGCGGCCGAGGCGGGGATGACTGTGGGCGGGGCCAAGACGTCGGTGTAAGGGATGCGCATGAGCGGTTTGCGCATTGGAGCTGCGGTTAGAGATGCACCATGTGTGAGGGAGAGATGGGCCGTCGTGAGATGACGAGGCTCGGGTCCGTCTTCCGATGCAGCGACTTATGGCGGGGCCGGTTCGAGGGTCGGAGGAAAGGCCTGGATGATGCAACTTGGAATGCGTGTACTCGAGCTTCGTACTCGTAGTGTCGGTTGCGCGTGCGTGTGTTGATGCTGGGAGAGAAAAGATGGAGTATTCGCGACCTATGTTCGTCCAGCTTGACGAAGGAGAACGGATGACGAACATCCATCAGCATCATGTCCAGGTACCGCGGGGCACCTAGCCAGGTACCTAGGTGCTAGTAGACAAGTACCTATAGGTAGGTGTTTGTGGAAAAAAATATATACCAGAATACCAGTTATCTCTAAAGGAGGTGCCTCCACTTTTGGCAGAGGTGACTGGTTTATCAACAGGTTATGAGTTCCGGTTTTGCGCATGTGCGCCTATAGTGTGCGCTAGGATAGCGCGGTTCGATGTTCGAACTCTATAGATAATAAATTAAGAGTAAGCTATCCTAGAGCCTAAGGAGCGCTAGAGGATAAAAAAAAAGCCACTTTTTAGCTCTACCCTCCTCTTACGATATGCGTAGACCTACGGGGAGGTATAGAAAAATATATATATTAAAATACTAGTTATTTTTAAAGGAGGTGCTTTTACTTTAGTAAAAGTAATTAGTTTTTTAACTAGTATTAAAAAACTAGTTACTTTTATTAAAAGTAAAAGCACCTCTTTAAAAGATAATTAGTATTTTAGTATATTTTTTATAGTTAGTACTTAGTAAGCGTGTTGCTTTTTTCCGCTATATTTAGCTTTTTAGCGTAATAAAAGCGGCACTTACTAAGCTTTTTATACTGTACTTATTATATAGTAAATTAGCGGAATTAGTAAACTACGGGTTAGGCCTTAATTTATAACGTCTTAAAAAAATAAAGTAGATATAATAAGAAATATACTTTACTTAAATTTAGTATAAGGCTACTTTTATACTATCTTATATTCTTATTAGCTATATATCTTATTGCTTAAGGCTCCGCTATATAGTTTTTCGTATAATTATGTCTAAATTCGCGCCTTTATAATAAAGCTATCGCGACCGCTTAATAAAGATACCGCCCTTAATAAGTTAGCTAAGTTATTAGTATTAAAGCAAGCTATAAACCTTAAGGTTCTTTAAGCTATTATTTAAAGCCCGCCATAATAAGCTCCTTAATAGCTATAAGGCGGTCTTTTTAAAGCTTATATTTAAGTTATTTATTTTAAAGCTTAAGGATAAATTTCTTTACCGCCGCTAAAGCTTTAAGATACTTAATAATAAGTATTATTAGCTACTTTTTTAAAAGGGTATTTTATAAAGTAAAGGAACCGTTAAGCACTATATATAACTTAAATAATAAAAGACTTATAATAAGTAAGGCTAATAAGAAGATATTATTAACGAAGTTCTTTAATCTTACGACTTAAGTTATTAAGTAAGGCTTTTTAGTTAGCGATAGTATTACTTTTAATATATAAGCTAAAATATTTGCTAGCGATTAGCCGGCTAGCCATATAATTCTTAAGGCTAATAATAATATAAGCTTTAATAAGGCTTTTATTAAAGCTTATAGCTAGCGTTAATAATAATAATAGTAATCAAAATCCTTATTAATTAATAAGGAAAAAAAGTTTTAAGCACTTAATAAAGCGGTTAATAAGGATACTAATAATCTTTTTTATAAGAAAATACTATGCTTATGCGTATAGCCTTAGTAGCTTACTAATAATATAGATTTTAGAAGCTTATTAATGCCGCTATTAGTAACTTTTTAAAGATTAAGGCTCTTATTAACGCTAAGTAGATTAACGCTAAATTAAGGGCTAAGGGGTTTAAAAAGAGGGAAAAAGTAGTAATAGTAGTAAATAAAGGAAATTGTTAGTCTTCTTACTAACTTTATATCTTAAGGTGCTTAAGCTAAGTAATATATAATCTCTTAAAGGGTATAAGGCGTAAAGGATCTTAAAAAAGCAATTTAAGACTATATATAACTTACTATAATATATAGTATATAGCTAGTAATATATAGTATATAGCTAGTAATAAAAGTTATAGCTTAGTAAAAATAAGACCTTATAAATCCCCTTATATAAAATTTGCTAAGTATAAGTAAAGCTAAGTAAGCATAAATTAAGGAGAAAATTATAATAAATTTATATAATATAAGTAAGTAGTGATTTTTATAGTATTAAGGCTATAATTAAGCTATAAGTTATACTTAATAACTAAGGCTACTACTTTATAGCTATATTAATACCTCCTTAAGCTAGCTTAAGGCCTTTATTTTTATTATCTTTATTACTTTTATCGCCTTTATCGTCTTTATTACTTTCTTCGCTCTTTATATCCTCTTTATGCTCTCGCTAGGCGAGAATAGTTTAATAAGTCTCTTTTAGCTAGCTAGTTATTAACTTACGTATTTTAGTTCTTATACGGCCTTTAACGATAAAATTAGCTTATAAGCGAGCTTTATTAAGAGCTCTATACTTTTAATTTGTTAAGTAAGCTTTTTCTTTATTTTTTCTCTTTATATAATCTTTCCTATTTATTTAAACGAAGTTAAAAAGCCCCGTTACTATATATATAAGCTGAACCTCGTTAACGAAGCTATATTTAGGTACGCTATATCGAATTACCTTTTATTCCCGCTTATAATAACTAAATACTTACTTTACCGTTATATAAAGCTATATATACTATAGATTAAAGATCTTATAAGAATTCTTAGCTTCTTAGTTACCTTGCCTTAATTAGTAAGATAATATTATATATTACTATATATTATAATAACGCCGCGCTTTAAGCTAAAGCCTATATCACTAAGGAAGAAATAAGCCTTAAATAAAGTAAGGCTTTTTATAAGAGTAATACGCAATAACGGCGAGTTATAAATAGAGCCTTTAGCGCTAGTAGCTATCGAAAAATATTACTGCTAATATATTTTATAAGATATTATTTTTCTTAAACTAGAACCTTCTTTAACGAGCTTTAAAAACAAAAGTAAGGATATATATACTATCGAGGGCGCCGATTGCGCTATTAAATTATATAAGCTTTTTATCGAATTCTACGATTAAAGAAATATATCTTAGCTTTAGCTAGCAAATAAACTTAGTATATAAACGCCTTATTAAATCGATTAGTAAATAAAATACTCTTAAGACTAATAATTAACTTATTTAAAAGCAGTATACTATATTTTTTTAAGGTTCGTTATATATATAGATCTATAAGAACATTAATATATTCTACTTAATTATTTCATGCCTTATAGCCTTAGTACTAATATTAATATAAAGCTATTTTCAGAGGCGGAAAAAGACTGCTTTTAGTATGCGAAAAAGATCGCTAAATATTAAGTTTAGCGCTATAAGGAGCTATTAGCAGTGTGTTTAAGATCGCTATAAGGAAACTTAAGAGAAGCTACTATTATAATTATTACGATATATAGTAATAGCCTTATTTTCACCCTTAATATCTTTATTAATAAAGCTACTAGCTATAAAGGTTTATATTAAAGCTAACGTAGCTATAGCTTGCTTTAAGTTATTGTTAGCGTTATTCTTAATTATTAAGCGGCTATAAAAGTCGCTAAGGAGTAGAGAAGCTATTATAATACTACTCTTACTAATAATTAAGCGCCTTAAAAAAGCCTTATAAGGGCCTTAATAATTACGATATAGGCTACTTTAAATAGATTTAAGCGGCGCGCCGCTTAAAATTATTTAAGGCAGCTTATAGTAGAATTTAACTTTTTCTTAAGTATCTTTACTTATTATAAGTATATAAGCGGCTTTTACTAGCTCGGTAAATTGTAAATAAAGGGGGATATATAACTATTAAAGGAGGAGCTTAAATTCTTAAATTTATACTAAAAACGCTACTAATTAAGGTGTAGTTACTTTTTTATCTAAGGAGTATATTTATGTTAATGTTTTTAAAGTATTATAGATTAAAGCCTTAGTACTACGCCTTATAGCATAAGAATAAGGGGATAAAGCGCGGACTAATTACTACTAGTTAAGGCCGGTATTATAAACTAATTACTACTAGTTAAAGCTAGTACTACGGACTAATTACCGCTAGTTAAGCTAGTATAATAAACTAATTACTATATATAAACGAATATAAGGGTTTATAGTATAGTAAAAAGCTTATCTTTTCTTTAAGGTATATTTAGTTACTTTATACTTAGTTTTTTAAGCTAATTTTAAGGATCTTTAACTATATTATTTAGCAATTTATCGTTAGTATATAGATAAACTATAGATATCTTTATAAAATTACTTAATTAACTAAGTATAAGCTTAGTTAAAAACACTATAAATTATAGTTAAGAAAATCCTTTAAATATTTTTATATAGTCTTTAAAAATCGTAGTAAAGTTTATCCTATGTTTTTTAAAGTATTTTCTTAGTTAAAAACGGGCTAAACTATAATTAAGATATCCCGAGGAAATTCTTAAATATTCTTTAAAAATATAAGCGGAATCTATTTTATAGCTTTTATAATTTTTCTTATAGTTAAAGATATCGTAAATTATAGTTAAATAGCTTTTTTAAGTATTTATAGTTATATCTTAAAAACCTTAATAAGGTCCGCTTAGCGATATTTATTGCGTTTTTAAGTAAGCTTTTATATCGTATACTTTAAGCGTTTCCGCTATAAGGTTTTATATAAGCTCCTTAAAGGCTAAGTAAAAAGTTTAAGCATAGCCGCTTAAATTTTATAATAACTCCTTTAAGTAAAAAGAAAAGACTAATATTTTTATTAAGTTAAAGTAAAAATAAAGTAAAAAGGGGGCACTAAGTAATCGCTTTATAGTAGCGTCTTTATATTATATTAATAGTATATTATCTTTATCTTTTTAATAGTTTCTTAGTTTATTTGGCTAATAGTAATTAAGTAGCTAAGAAAAGTTAGTAAACGGCCTTATTATAAGTTTTTACTTACTTAATTATATATTCTATTTTATTAAAGCGCTTAGTATATTTAATTAAAACTAATAATAAAGTTTTAAACTTTATTTTTAAGCGTATATTTAACTGCTTTTTAAACTATAAAGAGTTATAATACTATAGAATATTTATTTTTTATAATACGATATATTATAAGCAACTAGCTTATTTAAGTCTTATTTTATATTATTTTCTTACTTACCTTTTAAACTTATTTTAATCCTTTACTAAGTCTTTTATATTACTTACTAGCTTTATAAGCCGCTTATAAGCGAGATGTTATCTTTTACTTATTTTTACTATTATAGCTATCTCTTAGCTTTTATTGCTAGACTTTTTAACTTATTGTTTTTCTTATATAGCGCTATTACTTATGCTTTTCCGCTAATTAACGCGCGTTTAACTACTAAGATAATATTAAAGTAAAGCTAAGCTATTCTACTAATTATAATAAGTATAGTTAATATTAAAGTATTAAATATTTATACTCTTAATTAAAAGTAAGTAATAAGGTTTTTAATAGCTTTAATGCTAACTTTTTTACTTTTAAGATTTTAAACGTTTTTAATAATATTAAAGAACCTTACTATAAAAAAGGTTTTAAAAGTAAGAATATAAAGCGTATAATTAGTATAGCTAATAAAGTAAATATTAAAACTTAAGAACTTTATTGCTTAAGATAAAGTTAAGTTACGTTTAAACTTTTCGCGGGCTTATAAGTAAAACTTAGCGTAATTTATAGCTAAGCGAAAACTTCTTATTATTATGATCTTATTGCTAAAGTATAACTTTATAAAGCTAGGCCTATTAAGGATTAAATTAGTTACTAATAATAGCTTTTATAAGATTAAGCAGCGGAATATATTACGAGGCTAGTTATTGCTATCTCTTTTAGTGAAAGAAAGACAGCGGATAAACTATAATAAAGCGCTTATATACCTTTATATTGCTAAGCTAAGCATAATAGCTAAGGGGAAGAACGTATACTAAGCGGGATTAAAAGGGTCTTTAAGGCTTATAGTAGCTATAAACTAAGAGGGGGATTTTATAGCGCGGGCTAAACTATATATAAAATAAGATAAGGTTTTTATTATAATAGGTTAAAATACTATTATAAATCCGGCTATAAACTAGTTAAACTAAGCTTTAAATATATATTTAAGGATAATATAGATATTATTTTAATCGTTTAGCTAAAGCGGGTTTCTATTAGCTATAGCTATTACTATAAATTTTAAGACTATAGCGAGGTTCGCTAGCTTAAGAGCTTTAAGTATTAGCTAATTGTTTTCCTAATAAAGATTTCCGGCTATACTTTAAAAATATATAGGCGGCGGGGGCTTTTAAATAGTAAAAGCTAAGCGGCAGGTATAGCTAAGCTACTATAAAAATAACTATATAGTCTACGCTATCGTAAAAGGCTAAGGGGTAAGTCGTTAAAGTTAAGTATTTAAAGAGGGTAATATAAGCTATTTTTTATAGTATTATAATTTAAGTTAAGTCCGTTAGCTTAAGCGCGGCTATAAAAAGCGGTATAAGTTTATATAAAAGCTTAAACTTAAAGGTTTTAGCGCTTACTAAAAGACTAAAGACTATAAAGTATAGCCGCTTTTTTTTATAAAGCTTAAGCGCCCGCTTATGTCCTTTATATTAAAAGCGTAAAGGCTTATATAAAAGCAGGCTAAAAAAGTAGTTATAAATAATAAATCCTAGCTATAAATAACGTTAAACAATAAAAAGACTTAAAATAAGAGTATAAGAATTATAAACTTAAAGTAAAAAAAGCTATATATATAAAAGTAAGTAAGGTATAGTAAGCTAAGACTAGCGGTTAAAAAAAGTATAGTTATAAAAAAAAAGAAACAAAAAGTTTAGTAGTAAAAGGAATTTAAATAGGTATATTATAAAGCTAAAAAAGCTTTATTACTTAAAGTAAATAGCGGCGTACTATTATTAAAATAACTAATTACTTTAAGTATAATAAGTTATAGTTTTTTAAAACTTATAGTAGCTTTTAAGTTTTATACTTAAGCTTAACTACTTAATTCTCTTAGTTAAAAAGTTTTATATTAAGTTATAAAGGCCGCTTATTATACTCTTCTTTAAACTACGTAAGTAGCTAACTCTTTTTATACTTTTTTAAAAGCCTTTATAATCTTTAGTAAAAAGACCGCTTTTTTATTTACTTATAAGTTATAGCTACTTAGCTAGCTTTTTTAAGCTATAAGAAACTCTTTTTATAGCTTTTTATTGCTTTTTTTTATTATACGACTTTATAAGATTTATTTAACTTCTTAGTTATTTAAGTAAAGTATCCTTTTATCTTAAACTAGTCTTAAGCGTATAGGTAGCTTATTTACTAAGCGTAGTTATATTATTAAAATAACTAGATAGATATTAAAAGACCTTTTTATATTTAACTAGTATATAAGCTTTTTTACTTTAGCAGTAACTTTTAATAGCTTAGTGCGTTTCCTTTACACCTTCGCTAGTTTACTCTCCGCAATATAATAACCTTTACTAAGCTATAGCTAAACTTAATCGCTAAGCTTAAATTTTAATAAGTGGTATTTCTTATTATATTTATCTTATATAGCGGCTTAAGTATAAGTAATAGCTAACTTAGCTTTTTTTTCAAAATCTCTTAGTTTTATAAATATAAATAGTTACTAAAAAACTTAAGCTTATTATTAATTTTTATTCTTATAATAAGCTCGCTTAAGGCTATATAAACTACTAAAAAGAAGGAATTATAAAGGCTAAACTATAAAGCTATTAATATATAAGTTTAGTATAAGTCCGGGAAATTAGCGGTAAGAAATTATAGCGCGATTTTTATAGTTTAGTTTCGCCTTTTTAATAAGCCGTTAATTTAAAGGTACTAAGTAGTAAATATAAAAAGCTTTAATCCGAAGGCTTACTATAAAGTCTGCTAAAACACTAAAGGAAACTTTACGTCTTAATTAAAGATTATTCTTTTTAAAATCCCTTAATTTACGTAGAGTAGCTTAATATATAATGCTTATACTTAGTTTTCCGCTATAAACTAATTATTACTTAAGATAAAGAGATATATCTTTAAGAATTTATTAGTTATAATTAGTAAAATATTAAAAAAGGGGTTTTATAAGATCTTTTTATAAGGATTATTTAGCTTAAACTACTAAAAGCCTAGTAATAAAGTCTATTACTATAATATAGTATAAAACCGGCGGGCTTTAAATTAAAATAAGTTACTTTAATATTTTACTTTAGTTAATTTAATTATAGTAATAAGTATTATAGCTATTTAAAAATTTATTTATATATTTACTAAGCTTTAATATTAAGAACCTTTTTAATAGATCTTTCTATATATAAGTATAGCTAGAATAAAAATATTTAGTATAAGCGTTTTTAATAATTTCCTTAGCGTAAGTCTTAAGGATATATAGTCTTAGCGTTTATTATTCTTTATAAAGTATAATAGCCTTTACGACTAAAAAAATAGGAGTTTAAGAATATTATTTTTATCGCTAAGCTATATAATAATTTTTACTTACTATATATCCTTTATATATTTATTAATTATTCTTTAGTAAAGCGGTAATTTAATTAATATTTCTACGTTAAAAAAACGCTGTTTATTATCTTATATTCTTCAATACGTTTTTATTCCCTTTCTTAGTTTAGGAATATTAGCTTATTATCTTAGTACGGTAAATATAAAAAAGCGTTTAGTATAATATTCTTAACGCTTAAGATATAGTATACTTTAAGCGGTAATTAGCTTAAGTATTAAGAGGTAAAGATTTGCTTATTATTAGATTTTATACTAATATAAAATAAGGACTTTTAGTATATAATTCCGTAAGTGCTTATATAATTAGTAAAAACGACTACTTATAGCGTTTTTATAGATAGTATTATAATACGCAGCTTATAAACAACTTTTATTAAACTAGCTACTTTAAGCTTTATAAGCTAGTATTAAGGTTCTTTACTTTAAAAGGCGTAGCTTAAGTAAAAAATAAGCTAAACCTTAGTTTACGCTAATAAAGTCTTTTTATCTTATTTTATCCCTTTTTTTAAGTAAAAAGCAATAGCTATTACTTTATATTCTTAAGACCTATTAATTTAAATAAATAGTTATTAAGCGGGGTTAAAATAATAAATTGTTTAAAGCTTAGTAAGTTTTTTTAGTTAAATTTAGAAAAGCTTTTTCTTCTTTTAAAGTAAGCTAGAAAGCGGCTTTTATAGTATATTATACTTATTCCCAGCCCTTTAAAAAGATTTTTTATTTTTATTTTTTTAAAGTAGCTTTATTTTCCGTTTTTATAAGACGTTAACTCTTTTAGCAAAATATAAAAATATATAGTATAGCTACTTAGTAAGGCTAATTTATTTTTTAAGCTATGAAAATGTCTTTAAGAACGTAATAATCTTAAAGGCTTATATACGTTTATTTATATTTATTAAGCTAATAGCGTTTACTTTTAATTTAAGGAGTTATATAAATAAGTATGTTAAGAAGGACTTTAGTTTAAATAAAGTAATATTATAGTACTAAAAAGCGCGGAATACTACCTTTAAGTATTAAAAGTATTCTTTAGCCGTATTAAAATAAATTATAGTTTTATCGATATAAGCCGCCGCGTATTTTTAGTATTTATAAAAAACGTTATTAATAAATCTTTAAATAAATATATATTAAGGAGTTTTAAAAACTTATAAGTATTATTAGCGATCTTTTTAGCCCGCGATAACATATAACTATAAACTCTTTTAAGTAGTCTTAATAAACTAAGAACTAGTAGAAAAACGACTATATGTTTACTATATTAATAAACTTTTTTCTTTAAAAGCGTTTAATTATACTACTTTAAAGCGGTATTAAGTAAGTGTTTAAAGTAATAATAGTATTAATCCCTTATAAATTCATAACTACTTATCCTTTTTTTTCTATTTACTATTTTTTATACTATAAATATTAGCGCCGTAAATAAAGTTAGAATTTAAAAGCAAATAGGTATAGAAGAAAGTAGGCAGGTAGGTACGAGTCTAGGGATTATAAAGATATAAGGAGTGTGCGAAAAGGTGAAGAAATAGGTAAGATGTGTGTATATAAGATTGATAATTTATTTAAGGTAAAGAGGGGACTAAGGCCTCCTTATATAGACAATTCCTAGGCTATAAGTAACTAAAGTAATCTAGAAAAGAGCCCCCGGCTTAGCGCAATCATACATAGTAGACTAATAGCGATTATTAAGTTAATATTATTTTTATAAGACTAGGGATTAATTCCGAAAGGAATATAAAGTAGCGTAGCGACTAAGTATAGATTATACGTATAGTCTCTATATATACCTCTTTTTAATCTGCTTATACCTTGCTTATATATACGTGATATAATATTAGAAATGTGTATAGTATAAAGAATTATTTAGCGGATTTAATGTATATTTTAGTGTATTTATGTCGTGTGTTATTTATGCTATATTTAGCCTATAGGCTACGAGAAAGTATATTGTACTCCCTTATAGTTAGTTTATAAACCCGCTTTCATCGTCTTTACTTAATTAGCTAGCTGAATATTATATTTACTAGTTTCTTATTTTTAATGCTTAATAGATATAATCTTAATATAACTTATTAGTATTACTATCTTTTTATTAAGGAAATATATATATATTAAAACTTATTTATATATATTATTCCTTTATTTTTCTAAAGGCGGGGAAACAATTAAAAGATATCTTAAACCTTTAATACGTATTTTAAGTCTTTAGCGTAAATCTAGACGCCTTTATTAGTTATAAGTTTAAGTAAGTCCTTAGTTCGGCCGATTTTAAGCTTATAGTTTGCTATAAGATCTTTTATAAGAAGTCCTTAAAGAGGTTTATTCCTTTTAGGCTTTTTATAAAGACTTCTACTAAAAGAATAGTAATATTAACCCCCTTATATAGCTAAAACTACTTATTAAGGTCCGTAATTATCTTTATCTTTTAGCTTTAATAAAGTACTAATAGTTTATTAAAGCGGTTTATTATTATAAAGCCCTTATAATCCTATATTATCGTCTAAGTAAGCTTAAAGTTGTTAAAAAAGAATATTATATTACGTCTTAATAGTAGTACTTAAGCTTATATAAGTAAAGCGTAGCTAAAACTAGCTAAAATTATTATAGTAGTTAAGTAAATTACTTATTTATATATTACTAATTCTAGCTAAACTATCTTAACTTTAGCTTTAATTCTTTTTTAAGTCTTAATCTATAAAACTAATATAAAATTAATAAGGCCTTTTTAAAAAAAAACTTAAAATTCTTAACTTAGTAATATATTAACCGCTAAGCGTTTTACTATTTAAGCGCTTATTTTTACTTTCGCGATTATAAGGCTACCTTTAAGCCTTCTTAGTATATATACGGTAAATTTTACTTATTTTATAGTAGCTATCCTTTTTACTTCTTAGATAGGAATTTATTTAAAGAAGTTTATAATTATATCTTAAAAAGTCTTTACTAAGTTAGCTTAAATAAAGCTTTAGTTTACCTTAATATCTATATAAGCTTTAATACTTATCCTAGGCCTTACTTTTCTATAGATTAATAAGCGTACATAAGTAAATCGTAATAGCTTATTAAGGCTTTATAGTTAAATATTAAGAGAAGCCTTAACTATTTAAACGCTTTATAGCTTCCGGATAACTACTTATTATACTAAGCTATATCTTTTTATAGTAATATCTTAATAGAGGTTAAAAAGGTATTTATCTTTAATATATTAGTAAGGTTTATTTTTTAAGGGGAATATTTCGCTATAAAATCTATATACTTTATTAGCTTTTTAAACTAAGTTTATTATAGTATAGATTACGGTTTCCTTTAAGCTTTTATTAATATCTATTTAAGCTCTTTTTATATTATAATCTTCGTTTTTTAAATAGTCGTTGATTTTTATTATAGTTCCTTCCTTAGTTATAAGGTATACCCGGTTTAGTTTTAGCGTTAGTAAGTATATAGTCTTAAAGGTTCCTTCTCTCTTAAGCTAAAGGACCTTTGTTTATATTCTTAGCTATTTAAATAAGTTCTTTCCTTAACTTAATAAACGTTATAAGGCTTATAGTATATCCGGCTTAGCTAAGCGGTCTATAAATATAACCTATGATCTTAATAAGCCCTTAATAAAAGGTCGGGGCGTCTTAAACTATTCTTTAAGCATATATAAGGTATAGCTAGTTAGGCCTCGCCTTTTTATAAGTTAAACCTATTTCTTTTATATTAGTAAGTGCTTTTAAGATCCTTAAGTATATTTAACTTATAGCTAAAAAAGAATTTCCCTATATTTGTTAATTTATTTGTTAATATCCTTCTTTCTTATTAAATAGTATTAGGATTTTTATAAATAAACGTTTAGCTTTTAGTAAATTATTATAGTTAAGTAGTTTAGCTAATAAAGCATAGCTTTAGCTTAATATTATAAGCGCAATATTTAAAACTTTAAATTAGACCTTATTACTATATCTTTAATAGTAAAGTGCTCTTTATTAAATACTTATATCGCTATATTAAACGGATTTTAAACCGCTTTTATAAAATAAAGATTTATTAGCTTAGTCCTACGCTAAGCTCGCTAAGTTCTTTTTATTAAAGTTTTAAAAGGTCTTAAAAATACTATTTTACTACGGTTTTTTAAAGAAAAAAAGGCAATTAAATAGCTAATTTATTTATATAAGCCTCGCTTTTTCTAACGTTTAAGTAAATAAGGTTAATAAAACGGTTTACTTTTTAAAATATATTAACTTTATTATCTTCTTAAACTTTATTAAAAGATACTTTTAGCGGTCTTAATAAGTTTTATCTCCTTATATTCTTAGCTTATAGTTAAGGTTTTTCTTAAGGCTTAGTAAGTATATCTTTTTTTCTTAGTACTTAAATAAGACTTAAGAATTATTTATTTAATATTACTATTATTCTTATTAAGGGGCTTAAAGTTATACTTAGTCTGAGTATTTACGCGCTAAGTATAAATAGGTTTAGCTTATTAAGGGTATTGCTTACCGCGTCTTTATTGCTTATTATTAAGGTCTTAGTCTTAATACTCTCGCTAAGTGCTTAACCTTTTATTTTATATATATCTTAAAATTCGGTATATTATAAAGCCTTAAGTATAAAAGCCTTGTTTTTATTTTAATCTAAAGGGTATTTAAGGGGCGGGGAACTAAAAAGTCTTTAAGTTAGCTTATTCTTACTTTTGTTATTTAAAGAATAATTAATCTATTTAAGTAATACTAAATTTAGTTTACTTAGTTATATAAGTTTTATCGTTTTATAGTTTATCCTTTATTAATATTTTAAAAGCGGATTGCTTTTTAAAAGACGGTAGTCTTAACTTAGCTAAATAAAACTCGTTTTACATCCCGTTTAACTTTATAGGCTATTATAGTATAATACCTGAAAAAAAGTAAAGAAGATTATAAAACTAATATACTTAGTAAGCCGCGGCCTTTTTTGCTTTTATAGCCTACTTATCTCGAAGTTTTATTATAAGCGCGTAAAGGAAAAAGTGCTTATTATTAAGATTAAACTTAAAGGCTAATAAAAGCTTTTTATTAAAGAAAATATTATTTAATATTTAATATCTTATAAAAGAAGTGCTTAATCGTATAATATAATTACTTTTAGCTTAGTAATTATTTTAAGGATTTCCGTTTAAATAAGTAAGAATTACTATTATTTACTACGCTTTATAAGGTAAAGATAAGAAGATAAAGTATAAGCTAAGAACCGTTAATTAAGGCTAATTATAAGGGAGTAAAATATACTCTTCCGCAGCTTATAGGCCAAATACAGCATAAATAACACATGATATAAATACGCTGAAATATTCATCAAATCCGCTATACAATTCTATATACTATACATATTTCCTTATATTATTCCACCTACATAGAAGCAAGATATAAGCAAATTAAGAAGAGGTATATATAGAGACTATATGCATAATCCGTGCTAAGTCGCTACGCCACCTCGTATTCCTTGCGGGATTAATCCCTAGGCTTATAAATACAATATTAACCTAATAATAGCTATTAGCTTACTATGCATAACTGCGCTAAACAGGGGGCTCTTTTCTAAATCACTTAAGTTACTTATAGCTTTGGAATTGTCTATATAAGGAAGCCTTAGTCCCCCCTTTACCTTAGATAGATCATTAACCTTATATACACATATCTTACCCATTTCTTCACCTTTTCGCACACTCTTTATATCTCTATAATCCCCTTACTCGTGGCTATAAGCCTGTTCTCTTCTATACCTATTCGCTCCTTAATTCTAATACTATAAACTAACTACTGCTAGTAAAAGCTAGTATTATAAATTAATTACTACTAGTTAAGCTAATATAACGGACTAATTACTATATAAAAATATATATAAAGGTTTATAAATGTTAAAAAGCTTATCTTTTCTTTAAAGTATATTTAGTTACTTTATACTTAGTTTTTTAAGCTACTTTTTAAGGATTTTTAACTATTTTATCTAGCTATTTATAATTAGTTTATAGATAAACCGTAGATACTCTTATAAAATTCCATAATAAACTAAGTATAAGCTTAGTTAAAAATATAAGAAACTATAGTTAGGGAAATCCTTTAAATATCCTTAAATATCCCTTAAAAATCGCAGTAAAGTCTATTTTATACTTTCCGGTATATTTCCTTAGTTAAAAATAAGCCGAACTATAGTTAAGATATCCCGCGGAAATCCTTAGATATTCCTTAAAAATGCCGGCGGAATCCGTTTAATAGCTTTTATAGTGTTTTTTATAGTTAAAGACGTTATAAACTATAGTTAAATAGCCTCTTTAAATATTTATAGGTATATTTTAAAAACCTTAGTAAGGTTTGCTTAGTAATATCCGTTGCGGTTTTTAGGTAAGCTTTTATAGTTAATACTTTAAGCGTTTTTGCTATAAGGTTTTATAAGGGCTTCTTAAGAGCTAAGTAAGGAGTTTAAGTATAGCTACTTAAATTCGGTAATACTTAGTTTAAAGAATAGATATTATATGCTATAATAAGACTTAGAAATAAAGTTATAAGTAAGACTATTTAATTTAAATCGGGCTAGTTACTATTTATATTAAGTAAGCTTTAAGGTAAAGTAGATTTAACTATAAATTAATAAGTAAATTAATTATTTACTTTTTCCTTTTTAGCTAAAAGACTTACTTCTTATTTATACTATAATTTTTAATAAAAATTCTTATTAACTTTTTTTCTCTTTTCTTAGTCTTTTCTTAATATACTTTAAGAGAATTATATTAATATATTTATTTACAATTTTTTAGTATTTGTTCTATATTATACCCTTATATAAGAATTGTCTTAAATTAGTTAAGTTATAGTTTTAAATAGTATAATATCTAAGAAAGTTTAGTATAATATAATAAAGTTGTTTTATTACTATTAAAAAACTTACTTTATACTTTTTAAATATATACCGGTGATATGTTTCTTATAAAACAAAGACTTAAGTTATAATAAGTTCCGCGCTCTATCTTATAATAAATACCTATAAAGAAAAAAAACACTATGCTTTTATGGCGCTACTTAGTGCTAAGTAGTATGAAATATAAAATAGGCCTATAAAAACTAAAAAGAATAGTAATAAAAATAGTAACCGTTAAAGAAAGAAAAGTAAAAGCTTATAGCTAATTATAAAAGTAAAAAAGGACTTTAGCTTTTAGCTATTAATATTTAAAAACGGATAATATAAAAAGCTTAAGCTAAGAAATATAAAGAGTTAATTATAGCAAAATAATAAAAAAGAAAAAAAAAGTATTATAATAAAGCTAAGGCCTTATTATAAAAGCAGTATATTAAATTATTATTAAAAGAGTATTATTAATAAAGAATTCCTTGTTATTAATTATAGTACACGCTATATATAGCGGAAAAACCACTTAAGAAATAAAAAGCTAAAGTAGTAAAGACTTTTTTCTTTATTAAATTAAGAAAAAGCTAGAGAAATAAGTAAGTAATACCGCTATAAACTTATATAAGTATTATATAGTAAACTAATAGAATCGTTAAACTATAAGTAAATTAAAAAATAGATATTATATATTATAACAAGGTTTAAAAAGAAAGTTATAAGTAGAATTATTTAATTAAAATTAGGCTAACTACTATTTATAATAAGTAAGTTTTAAAGAAAAGTAAATTTAAATATTAATTAATAAGTAAAATAATTACTTAGCCCTTTTTTTCTTAAGTAAAAAGCTTTACTTCTTATTTATACTAAAATTCTTATAGGAATTTCTTTTTACCTTTTTATACCTTCTTAGTCTTTTTTTATATATTTTAAGAAAATAATATTAATATATTTATTTCTAGTTTCTTAGTATTTGTTATATATAATACTATTACTTAGTATAATACGTCGGCCTTAACGGAGCTATAGCATGTAGTTATACTACTGTTTATTACTATAAGGGAGCTATTTAATTAAACTATTATATTAAACAGTAGTATGAAAAAAACCCGAATTAATTAAGCTACTAGCCAGTTAATAAACTATGCTTATTAAAGGCTTCTAAAAGCGTAGCGTAAGCTTATTATAAGGCTTAGCTTATAATACTTAGTAATTTCTTTTAATTACTTAAGCTATGTTTTTTATAATATAATCTTTAATATAAAAAAGGCCTGTTTTAAGCATTTAATAAATAAGCAATTTATATAAAGAGAATTAGCTCGTAGATAAAAAGGTTAGAATAAGAAAGCTCTTATTTTATTATTTTAATAGCTATTTAATAGCTTATATATAATAAAAAGTAATTTAAAACAAGCAAGGAAATAACAAATAGTTTAATAAATAACAACGAATAATAAATAGTCCTTATTAAAGAGGAGGTCTATAAAAAATCTATATAAGGTCTATATACTAAAGTATAAAATAGCTTTTAGTTTGTATATAGTTGAAAAATTAAGGGAAGCCTTAAAAAGGCCGAAATTAAAAGAAGCCTTAAAAAAGCTTATGCTATTACTACTACTACTACTACTACTACTACTACTATTAGTTGCAGCGTATAAACTGCTATATTCAGGAATAAATATAATATACCCCCTTAAGTTAAGTCTTTAAAAGAGAAAACCTAAATAGCTTAAAATAGCTATTTTAAGTTAAAGTTTATAGAAAATAAGTAGAGGTTTATAATATTAATAAGTTAAAGCTGCTTTTAAAATTCAAGGAAACGTTATTTTAGTAGTAATTTAGTAAGACTATCTACGACTTATTAATTTAAGGGGATAAAATTAATAGTAAATATATTCCGAAAGAACTCTTACTTAGCCTAGCAGTTATAAATTTCAACGTGCTTTAAGACTATTTTAATCTTAAGGACTTTTAAGGTCATATAGCATATAGTCTATTTATTATTATAGAACATCGTAGGGATTTAAATATTTAGTTTAAAGAAGATACTAAAAAAAAGGCGTAAAATTAAGATAAGTTCTTTTACTATATTTAAAACAGCTAAAAGCTTTGATTTTCTAAAAGAGGTAGTAACTAAATATTGCTTTTTAATAGACTAAGTAATAAGTCCGTTAAAAAAGTTTATAACGTATTGTTAACTAGAAATTTTAGTCTTTAGATCTTTTATAAAAGCTATATCTATATAAGTAAGTAGCTCCGGGTTTTTTATATCGGAAAATTTAATATTAAAATAGCAAAAAAAAGAAAGGTAAGAAATAAGGGACTTTACTAGCTATATATATTGCCGGGAAGGATTTTATATTAACTTTACGAGGCTATTTAAGGCTTTAAAGATATCCGGTCTTATAGAAATTGCTAAAATATTAATAGACCTTATAAGGGACTAATAGTAGTAGATTTCTACGCTAGATATTATAGCTATGCTTTTCTTAAAGGTCGTAGGAATAAGAAAAAGGGATTTTTTCTTAATAAAAAGGACAAGGTTATATATATTACGTATTTTATTAATATAAGTAAACTAGCTAATATATAGCTTTTAAAGCTATTAGTCCTAAATAATACGTAGTTTAAAGAAGAAAGTAAAAGTACTGTTATTAGTAAGGGAATACGTCTTTTTAAAACAAGATATAAGGTCTTTAGCCTCTTTCCTATTTTTTTTTCGAAATATAATAATAATATTATTAACGTAAAAAAACAAAGTAAGGAGTTTACTAAAAGAATATAAGGTTCCTTAAAGCACTATAAAAGTAGTAAGGAAATAAGGGTTAAAAAAAGCTTTTTTTACTTAAAAAAGAGGAATTATTAAAGTATATAAAAGGCTTTTATTAGCTATAATATATTTCCGGGTATTTTATATTTATTCGGAAAATAAACGTAGATCTCTTTATTAAAGCCTATATTAATAAATATATTAATAGCGTTAAGAGATTAAGTTTCAAAATTAAATTTTGCTATTATAGCTATAAGAATATAGAAATTCCCTACTATTAAAGTTGTTATATAAGTCTTTTTATTACTATAAAGCTATAAGTCTTTATAAATATAAAGGCAGGCCTTAAACCTTTATAAATATCCGTGCTTATTAAATTTATAAGTAAAGATTTAAGCTAAAGGTAAAAAGTAAAAGGCTATTAATTTTTAAGGCGTATAATTTAAAAAAAGTAATTCTTTTAAATAAAGATTTCTATGTTACTTTTCCGGCTTTTTTAAATTATTTACCGAAATAATACGTTGCTAAGTGCTACGAAGAAATAGTGCGATAATACCGCACTGCTAAAAGGTCTTGCCTCGGCCTTAGTTAAGGGTTAAGACGCTAATTATCGTCTATATACTTATATCTTATATACCGACATTTAAGTAGCCGGGACGCTTATATCTTACGTTCTATAATAATTGCCGCCTTAAAAGAAAAGACGATAACGTCCTCGTTATCTATAAGATAAGACCTCCTTAGTTTATTAAGCTAGTAGCTAGAAGCTACGCACGCTTATATTATTACGCACGCTTAAGGGAGCCTTATTTCCGTATAGACTTATAGGTTTACTTTCTCGCCCGGGGATCGAACCTACGCTAAAAGTAATGCTATTATTTGCTATAGAGAAATAGTGCGATAATACCGCACTACTAAAAAGTCTCGCCCCGGCCTTAGTTAGAGGTTAGGACGCTAATTATCGTCTATATGCTTATATCTTATATACCGATATATAAGTAGCTAGGACGCTTATATCTTACGTTTTATAATACTAAGTTTAGTTAAAAACGAGGTAATAGCGGTAAATCTTTATTACATATCTTTTTTTTTTAAATAGCGTAGAAAGAAGCGTTAAATATAGCTTATAGAAGCTATAAGAAAGGTAGTAGTAAAAAAGCGGTAAAAGTAGTATAGTTCCTTATAAATTAAGAAGCTTAAGAAGGTTTAAAGGTGAAAATTAGATCTTAAAGAATTTTTATTATATTCTTTAAGTCTTACATATATTTTAGTATATCTTCCCTTTAAAGAATATTAGTAATACTATGAAGGTAAACAATTTAAAGCGGGCGGCTTTAAAGCTCGATTTAAAAGATATTATATAAAATATTTTCGTAAAAAGGATTATTAATAAAAAGCGCCTCTTAAGGACTGTTTAATAGTTTTTTTTGCGTATTAATAGTATTAAGTTCTGGCGAGAAATTTAAGGTTAAAAGCTATATATTAATAAAAGGATTTAACTTTATTGTTTTCTTTATATCTTCTAATTCAATTTTAGTACTTTAAAAATCGTTATATATAGCATTATTATAATTTATAGTATATAGTTAAAATACGTATTCTTTAATTAATATAAGGTTATATATAAGTATTGTCTTTATAAAAAAAAATATTTATAAAAAGTTATATCTTATACTCTTTTAACCTTTTAATAAGAAAGGATAAAAATTTAATAGATATTAATAAAATCGTAGCTAACTAAAAAACGAACTTCTACGTATTCTTTTAGCTTAAGGTTTCTTTTTAGAGTATTCTTAAGAGCCTTTAAAATTAAAAAGTAAGCTTTATAGCTATATATATAAATAGTAAAAGAATAGAGAGAAAAAAGGGGAATCCTCTTACTATTCTTTATAAGCTAGGTTTTTAGTTTCCTAGTAAGGGAAGTTTAAGGTCTTTAAGAAGTCCTTTAAAACATCTTATTATAAAGGAAAGTAGCCGTTTCTTTTAAATTTTTAACTAAAAGGTAATAAGTAAATTTAAAGGAATTTGCATTATATAAGCTTTTTAGGAAATTCCCCTTTTAACACGCTCCGAAAAGCCGTTTTAAGCTAGTATATAAGGGCTAAAAGTTCGTTAATAATCCTTGATTTTATAATAAATTCTTAGTATTCTTTTTATAAGGCTTTATTATTATCCTTAAAAATTTTATAAATAGTAAAGCTAAATTGCCTTAGTATCAAACTTAAAAACCTAATATAGTAGTTAAGAAGCTCCTTTAATATTAAATTTAGAAGGGTATAAAAGAGAATTAAGGTAATAAAATCGTCCTTAATAAGGAAAGCGACTTTCTCTTTATTATAAGAATCTAGTAATAAAAAGAGGTTATAAAATCTAATAAAAAGGCCTTATAGTCTTTATAGCTAGGTATACTTAAGATATAATTCTTTTTGCTTTTATAAGCCTATAAGGCTCATAGTAAAGGATAGTAAAAGATATAGAAATAGATATACTTTTATTAAAAAACGTTTTCTATAACGCCTACTTATTAAAATACCTTAATCTCTTATACTAAAGCTAAAAAAGAAGATATAGGTCTAGTAATAAGTCTTTTCTTTTCTTCGGTCGAGAAAAAGAATAAAGAGGATAAAGAAGAAATTAGGGTAAAAAAAGAAGCTACTTTAATCTTATTATATTTAATAATATTTTAATTATATAAAAGCTGCGTTTTATAGACTTCCTTAATAGTAGTAAAAATACTACCTATCTAAAGATTTTAGTGGATTTTTGTTTATTATAATTATAAGTCTTGTAAAAAAGTAATACTTTTATAAAAAGTTAGGATAAAAGAAACGCTATTTAACTAAATTAATCCGGTAGAATTTCGTATAAAGACGGTGCTATACCTAAAGATTTAAGACTCTTTAAAGCCCGCTAAAACTAAGGCTTACATTAGTATATAATTTAAAAAGCGGTCTTAAGCGTTATAAATATACCTAAATATTCCGTAATTAAAGATAAATAAGGTTTTTAATAAGTACGTTTATATAAATACTTATAATAAAGTAAGAGGGGTTGTATTTACTGCGGCTATAACTTATACTAATATATCTATTAAATCCGGGTTTTTAAAGGATTTGAAATTAAATTTAAGATTTACGGATCGATATTTCTTAGCTTTATAAAAAGCAGTTTTAACTAAGGCTTTATTAAGAAGAATAAAAAGGAATTCGTTAATAGATTTTTAGATTTCTTTATTTAGGTTTTAGCTATTTAGTCGTGCTTTTTTATTATAGTAAAAATAGTCTGTATAATAATACTGTTTTTATAAAGGCAGAAAAGTAAAAAAGAGGCTAAAAAAGAAAGGTCTTTAAAAAAGTAGCTTTTAAAAGTAGTAAAAAAAGTAGATTTAGATTTCTTTATAGATTTTATAGCTTATTGCCTTTTCAAAATCTCTAAATTTTTAATACCGTTTAAAAAGGTCTTTTACTACTTACCTTTATCCCGTCTTGCTTTATCGTTTATTTAGTTAATTTAGTAATTATTAAACGAGCTATTAAGGCTAAAAATAACCTTTAAAAAGCTTTATATAGAGCGTAGGTCTTATACCTTTAAAAGCTGCGTTTTTCCTATATCTAAAAAGGCCTTTTACTAGTTTATAATTTAAGTAACTAAGTTAGTTCTTTTTAGTAAAGGTAAAATCCTTTAAAAATTTATAAAGACTTCTTTTTTATTATTCTATAAAAAGAGCTATACTTATCTTTATATTAAAGAAAGCTTAATAAGAATATCGTGAATATTAACTATTTTAAAATACCCTTATAGTATAGTAGTTATATACTTAAGAAAGATACTAGCTATAATACTAAGGTTAGTTTAAATCCGGCTAAGGGTATAGTCTTTTTAACTAAACTAGCAGACCGCGCTAACTTACTATAAAATTAGCTAATTAGCGCTTTTAAAAGCGCTTAAAAATTTACTAGTAGCTTCGCCCCGCTATAAGTAAGCCCGCCCGGGCTTAGTCCTATCTAAGCGTAATAATAACTTATTAAAGGCGCGGCCCTTAGCTTTAGTTTAGTCCTTAACTAAGAAAATAAAAACCTATACCGGATAACTAGCAATTCCGATATTAATAACGCGGCGTAGTACCGATACGACAATTCGGTAAAGGCCTTTTTTAAGACTTAGTAAACCTTAAAGCGCCTCCGGCCTAGCTAAAGGCCGGCAAAATTATATAGCCCGCTAAGCCTCGCGGCGGCTAAAATAAGGTAATAACCTAAAAAACGTATTTTAGCGGATAATTAAATACTTATAAGAAGAATTTTATCGACTAATAATAACTAAGAGATATATTAATTACTTACTACGAAGTCGTTATTACTTTATAGTAAGCTTATAGTAGTTTAAGCTAATTAACTAACTAACCCGTTTATAGCTAGCGCCCCCCTTTTCTTTATATATAGTTATAAAGGCTAATATAGTAAGACTTAAAGCGAAAAAGCGGCGGAGGGAGTTTTTTTAAGCTCTCCGGTTTCCCTTTATATAAAAACTAAGCGATAGCTTAAAAACTTAAATTAAGTCCTTAGTATAAACTTAATAACAATAATAACTATTATAAAATAGTTATTTTTTATGCTTTTTATAATATATTACTATAAAGTTTAAAAAGCTTTTTACGAAATTTTATAGCTTTATAATTTAGTTTAATACTTTAAGTAAAAGAACTTATAAGTTTTTAAATTAGTAATAAAAAAGTTAGTAATTTCCTTTGCTTAAGGATTTACTTATAAGACTAAGGGTTTTTAAAAATGCTATAAGAAGAGCCTTTTTTAAGTAATTAAGGGGTTAATTTAATCCTTAATTTAGTAGGAAATAGCGTATTTTTATATTATTAAAATCTTATGTTCCTAGTTAAAAGAACTATTAAAGACGGTTCCTTTTAAAGAGCTTATAAATTTTATTCTTTTAGTAAAAGGGGAAAATAAGGCGGCGTAAATAAAAGTGCTTTTATAAGTGATTTTCTATAAAAAGAGCGTCTTTTACTCTTAAAGGGCATAATCGACTAATTAAGACGTAATAAAATAAAGGTGCTATAATAACTAATTTCCTTTATATAAAGTAAAAAGGATCCGGGCTTATAACTTTTTAACGTAAAAAAGCCTATTCGGAGCACTAAATAAAAAAGCAATTTATATAAAGAGAATTAGCTTATAAATAAATAGTAAAAATACGTAACTAAGTTATAAAGCTTTTGTTTTATTATTTTAATAGCTATTTAATAGCCTGTATATAATAAGAAGTAATTTAAAATAAGCAAAGAAATAATAAATAGTTTAATAAAGAATAACGAATAATAAATAGTCCTTAATAAAAAGGAGGTCTATAAAAAGTCGGTATAAGGTCTATATACTTAAAGATAAAATAGCTTTTAGGCTATATATAGCTAAAAAATTAAAGGAAGCCTTAAAGAGGCCGAAATTAAAAGAAGCTTTAAGGAGGCTCGTATTATTACTACTATTACTACTACTACTACTACTACTACTACTACTACTATTAGTTATAGTATATTTACTACTATATTAAGGAATAAATATAATATATAACGTTTAAAAAACCAAGGTTTAATATTATAAAGTTATCTTATAATTACTTAAAAAAAGCCTTTTTATAAACTAAATACTTACTTAAAGTAAGTATATATTACGTTTAAAACTTCTACTAATAAATAAGAATGAATTTAGCGGGATTAGTTACCCCTTTAAGACGATATTATAGTATAGCTAAAAGTCGCGGTAGTAAAGGGGTAGTCCGCTTTATATTAATATCGACTATAGTATATAGCGCAATAAAACGCCTTTAAGCTTTATATACTTAAATAAAGAGCTAAACTTACTTTTATAAGACGATAATATAAAGCCCGCTTAAGTTATACGCAATATTTATAAAAAGAAGGCTTATAATAAAATTATAAGTATAGTCTTATATATATAGTTTAATTAAGTATAAGTAGTAATTAAAACTCTTTTTCACGCTAAAAGGCGCGCTAAAAGCGCGTTAACTATAGTATAAGCTAAATTTAAGCTATATAAACCTATTTTAAGTATAATAAAAGAAGTAATATATAGAGGACTTAAATAAGGCTAGGCTTAAGGCTTAAGGGGACTTAAGTAAACGTAGATAATAGTAATAGTAGGCTTTAAATAGCTAATATACTACGACGTAATAATAAAACTAGTCCCGCCTTAGTATAGGCGTAAGTTAATAGTAGTTTTAAAAAAGGCAACGCTAGATATTTAAAACTAAGAGCTAAAGGATATAGTTAAAGCGATTAATATAATACTTAATATTTCCTCCGCTATAGCGGTAAAGCGACTACTTAGCGGGGATATTATACCTATATTTAATATAGCGGTATAGCTTTATTAATAAAACTTAAACTAAGTAAAAAACGATTTTAAGCCGGAGATAATAATAGCATGTAAGTCTTATATAGTAATTACGAAGAATATCTTAATAAGGGTCTTTAAAATAAATAAGATACTTTTAATTAAAGAGATTACTAATATTAATAAAGTAAAAGTTATATAAGCGAGAGTTATATACTTTTAAACTAAGATCTTTATAGTTATAACTTTTATTATTAATATTAGTAGCTTAATAAAGCTAATAAGTTATATAATATAAGCTTATTTTTTAAAGCTTAAATATTTTAGTATAAGCTATATAATAAATTAGTTTAACTTACTTAGTACTATACTTATTATTAATATAAGTATATTATACGATATTATACCTTAATATAGCTTTATACTTACTATAAACAGACTTTATATATAAGCGGAGAAAATAAATACTATATAACAAAAGGCAAAATCTTTTATAACTATATATTTTATAGTAAATAGCACTTAGTATACTTTTATATATACCTTATAGCGGTAAAAGCTTAAGATAAAGCGAGAAACTACTACTAAAACTGCTTATAATACTTTGCTAATACTTATAGCTAGTTAAACCTTTAAGTCTCCCTCCCCTTTATAAAAAGCTATAAACCTATCTTATTATAAGCATAGAAGCGCTTTAAGTAGCTTAGAAAAAACTATTAAATACTATTAGCCCGACTAGTAAAAGCCTAAGTAATAAGCACTAACTTTAGTAAGATTAAACGATATATATAAGAATAAAGTATATTACTTTTAACTTAAGCTATTACTTTATCTTAAATAATAATAAACTTTACTTTAACTTTTTACATATAAAACTAAAAGTCTTTTATTAAAATATAGAGAATGGATATAAGCTAGCTTAAAGCTAAAAGAAGTAATAGTTATACTAAAATAAAAATTTTTTTTTTTTAAAAGCAAAAGCTTTATCTTAGCTTAAAGTATAATAGCTTATACTTTATAGCTTATAAGAGATTAATATAAAAGTAAATAGCTTATATAATAACCTTAATAAAACTGCTTATATAATAAGTTTATACTAAAAGTATATAATTTTAAAGAGCAATATATAGTTTATATTAAAAGCGACTTAAGCTACTAAGAACGCAAAAAGAGCTTAAAGGCGCTATAAAATATATTAAACTTAAGGAAATTAAAAGGCCTTATAAGAAGTAGCTAAAGCTTAAAAGCGGGCTATATAATATATAAGACAAAAGTATAAAAAGGACTTCCTTAAGGAGATTAATATAAATAATACTAAGTTATAAAATATTAAGTAGTAAGCGCGGTTATATAATAAGCTACCTTTAAACTTAGTATACTTATTACCGCTAACTAAGAGGGGCTGAAAAATCTAGCTAACTTTAAACTTTAAAGAGAAAGCTTAACTTTAATAAAGTGTTTATTTCCGGTTAAAGTTATAATATTACTTAGGCTCTTTTAGCTTACGGCTAAAAAAGACTTATTTATTAAGAAATAGATTAACCCTATTAATATATCTTAAGTAATAAGTAAGATAATAAGCTAAAAAACGGCGGGCTTAAATAAAGTCTCCTTTACTTTTCTTAAGCTTTATAGCTTAGTGCTTTTAGCTTAGCTTGCGATAATTTTTACAGCTTATATAAAAGTATTATACTTTTTAACTTAGTTTTAGTTTATAATCGTCGTAGTATTATAAAAGCTAAGAAAAAACCTTAAAGTATACTATACTATTAAAAAGTAAAAGCTTATCTCCTTTTTACTAATAATAAGCAAAGTCTTAAAATAGATTTTAGCTTAAAGGCTTAAAATTATAATAGAAGTAAATAAGGTCTTACTTAAAAAGTAGTTTAAAAATAAAAGGAAAAGGTTTATAAAATAGTAATACTTTAAATAATTAAACTAATATAATATAAGCTAAGTATAAGATTATATTATTTTTCTAACTTAATATTAAAAGGCATTTAATATAGTTAACTATAAAAAACTTTTAAAAGAGTTAGCATTTTAAAGCTACTTAAAGTAATTTATAAAGCTAGCTTATAGCTTTATAATTAAGTGCCGCTTAACTTTTTATTTTAATAAAAGAAAGCTATATTTAAATTAATTACTACTAAAGTTTTATAAAGCTTTTTACTATCTTTTTTCTAATTTTTTACTATATAATACCTTTTTATAGGATGCTAGAAAAGCTAAAAAAAGTTTATATTATTAACTTCTTAAATAATATAAATGTTTTTAGCATAACCTTTAAAAAGAGATTAATAGTAGCACGGCTTAAACTAGCTTAAAGAGTATACGCTATATAAGCGGAGGAGTTTATAGTAAACTTTAAGTCTTTTAAAAGCGAACTTATTTACTTTATAAAAAATATAAAGCAATTAAAACCTTTATTTATCTTAGGACCGCTATAATTATAACTAGTTTAAGATGCTAAGCTCTTAAAAGTAAAAGTAAACAATAAGTGTAAGGGAGTAAAATATACTCTCCCGCAGCCTATAGGCAAAAAAGAGCATAAATAACATATAACATAAATACGCTCAAATGAATATTAAATCCGCTATATAAATCTACATACTATACATATTTTTCTATATTATTCCATGCATACATAAGCAAGATATAAGCAGATTAAGAAGAGGTATATGTAAAGACTATATGCATAATCCGTGCTAAGTCGCTACGCCACCTTGTATTCCTTGCGGAATTAATCCCTAGGCTTATAAATACAATATTAACTTAATAATAGCTATTAGCCTACTATGTATAACTACGCTAGATAAGGGGCTCTTTTCTAAATCACCTAACTTACTTATAGCTTAAGAATTGTCTATATAAGGAGGCCTTAGTCCCCCCTTTACCTTTAATAGATTATTAACCTTATATATATATATCTTACCTATTTCTTTACCTTTTCGCATACTTCTTATATCTTTATAATCCCCTTACTCGTAGCTATAAGCCTACTTTCTTCTATACTTATTTACTCCTTAATTAGTTATAAGCCCGGCTTCTCTTTTAGCCGGACTTACCCCCGACCCTTACCGACGTTTTTCCGACTATTATAGAATCGGAAAATTGCAGCAAAACTCTTTCCTACCTTTTACGTCGTTGCGCTTACTAAGCGTATTTTCTCCGGAATTCTCCCGAAATCTTATCGGACTCGGTTCCTTGGTTTTCCCCCTCTCCTCCCCCTTCCTACACCTTATATCTTTACAACCACATTTTCAAGACTATATTAAATATAAAAACCCTTATGAAAATTCTTATCTCTATAATAAGAAACGCACTTTTAAACACGAATTTTCCTATATTTTCTAAACCCTTTTTATTTTATCCTTTTACGAATATTCTTTTAATTAATATTTCTTACTTCCCCTTTTTCTAATTAACGTTTATACCGAAATACCTCTCGAAAAACTCTATAAAAAACATAGCTACGAAGAATAACGACTAATTTAGTAAGCTAAAAGGTTCTTCGAATTATTCCTCTTAGTTACTCTAAATAGAATCTATTTTTATCCGGGAGAAAGCCGCCGGAGCCGTCTCTTAAGATTTATATGCTAAATCCGCGGAAATCCTTGCCCTTATACGTCGTATAGTTAAGGATAGTCCTCTCTTTTAGATAAAATACTATACGACTATAAAGTTAGCTTAAGAAGCTTTAAAAACCCTTTATAATCTAGTGAATTTTACCTCGAATTTTCTTCTTATAAAAGAACTATTTAATATAACCCTCGAAACCTATACTTCGATCGAGGTCTATCTTAATAAGATAAAAGAGCTTTTCGATAAGCTAAATATACGAGAAATTAAAATCCTTAAGGTAGTGATTATTACCTAGATTTTAAAATGCTTAAATAGCTCCTATTTTAGCTTTATAACTAATATTTCTTAAGCTTTTTAAGATAACGCCTAAGCCTATACTTTAGAATTACTTTCTTCCTCTTTAATCGATAAGTTTAAAAGAATTTAAGCTTTAGAAAGTCCCTCTTTTAATTAGCTATTCTTTTAATATAGTAAAAAACCCGCCTTTTATAAGAATTATAAGAAAAAGGGCTATGCTATAAAAGACTGTTTTTAGCTTAAGGAAAATAAAGAGAAGGTAAAGGCAGTAGGTTTTAAACTTAAAGCTTTTTCTTCCTCCTTTTCTTATAAAAGGCCCCTTTTAATTAGACCTTCTCGGGACGGATTAAATAGAAATATTAAGCGTTTTATGCCTATACCCTCCTTAAGAGAGTCTTCTTAAGAGAGTGTTTTAGTTACTAGAAAATCAGTAGTTAAAGGCCGAAAAAAGAGACGGGTTTCCTTCTTTAGAGAGTCTTCTCCCTTTAAAGAAATACTTTATATTTCCGACTCCTTAGCTTAAGTAAATAACCCTCCTCTTTAACCCTTTATACCTTTTATACCCTCTATACCCTTTGTACCCTCTATGCCCTCTATACCCTCTATACCCTCTATCCCCTTTATATCTACTATACCCCTTTTATATACACCTCTTTTATATACCTCTTTAAAAAAGAAAAAGAAAGCTAATATAAGAAATATTATAAGACCTTTAAAGCCTTTTTTTCCTTTATTTCTTAAGTTGTTTTTAAGGTGGATAGAAATGTTATAAAAATAAATAAAGGGAATATATATAACTTTATCTTTAATATAGGGGCTTTTAAGCATATAATATATAATAAATCACTCCTCTCTTCTTATAAAAATGTATATATAACTATTACCTAGGGAAAAGCGTTTTTTATTATAGTTAAAGGCGTACGAAATTTATATTTTAAATTTCCTAAAAGCAATATACGCTATATATTAAAGAACTGCCTTTATATACTTTAAATTAGTATGTATATAATAAGCTAATGATCTCTTTCTAATACCTTTTCTTTAATAAGTAAAGTTAATATCACTCTCTTAAATAAAGAGGCAAATATACTTATAAAAGGCTTTGTTAATAACGGCCTTTATTATATCCTTATAGTTATAAAGACTCGCTTTTAAATTAATAATAAAATATATAATATAAAAAGCTTTATAAACAATATGCCTATAGACAATATATCTATAAACAATACAATATCTATAAACAATATACCTATAGATAATATATCTATAAACAGTATAACATCTATAAGTAATATATCTATAAACAATATAATATTTATAAACAATATACCTATAGACAATATATCTATAAACAATATAATATCTATAAATAATATACTTATAGATAATAAACCTATAGAAAATACCTTTATAAATAAAGATAAAGAGTTTAGAGATAAAAAGAAGACTATAGATATACTTCTTTAGCATAAAAGATTAAGACATATAAATTATAAATCACTATATAGATACCTAAGAAAAAGGTATTTTAATAGAAATATAAATAAAGCTAATATAATAAAGATAAAGCAATGCGAAGCTTATATAAAAGCTAAACAAATAGAGAAAAGGAAAAAGACTCCTTTAAGAAAGAAATATCTCTTTTTAGATAAAATATATACTAATATTTAGGGCCCTATTAAAACCCTAACTTATAATAAATACACGTACTTTATATTATTTTTAGATGCTATAACTAGATATCTTAGAATATACCTTATAAAAAGTAAGGCAGAATGTTTACTTAAATTCTTAGAATATAAATAGGAATTAGAAAATAATATAAATAAGACTACTATAAAAGAGGTTTTCTCTAATAATGCAAGAGAATTCATATATAAAATAAAACCATACTGCCTAAAAAACGGCCTTATATATAATAAATATCCTATATATACCCCTTATTTTAATAGCAAAATAAAAAGAATAAATAGAACTATACTTAATAAAGTCCGGGCTATGCTTTTTACCTCGAACCTACTAAAATACCTATAGGGTGAGGCTATTTTAGCAGCTATATATATATATAATAAGTCCCCGCACTTTGCTATAGGTTTTATATCCCCTATAAAAAAGAAGAATAATATAGCTTTAAGTCTAAAAGACTTAGATAAAACAAAGGTATTCGGAAGCACTATATTTTATAAGAATAAAACTCCTAATAATAAACTAAAGCCTAGAGCTTATAAAGGGGTAATAATAGGCTATAAAGATTCCGCTTATAAAATATATAACTTTTCTAAACGAAAGGTAATAGTTTCTAAAGATATAACTATACTAGAAAATAACTTCTTAAATAAAGAGGAATATACTAATTTTAATAACATGCCCTCTTTACATAATATAGTAAATATATTTATTAAGGGATTAAGTTTTATACTATTCGATAAATTCCGAAGTCTACTAGTAATTAAAGAAGTTATAATATAAATTCTTATAAAAAAGGTTTTTAGCTATTTCTTGCTTTCTTTAGCTTTCCTCTATATAACCTACGGTTTTTTACCTATATAAAGGTTTTCCTTAGATAATAAAATAAAGAGGTTTAACTTAAAATAAACAATACGTTTTTCCCTTTAAGAAAGATTAAAAGCTTTAAGTCTTTTCTTATAAAAAAGAGGGTTTCTTAAGCTATAAAAAAAGAATTCTTCTATATTTTAAGGTTTTTTACTCTACCTTAGTTAGTAGATCTAAAGCGCACTTATATAATATAAGTACCCTTTAAGGGAGGCTATAAGGGAGTAAAATATACTCTCCTACAGCTTATAGGCTAAATACAGCATGAATAATATATAGCATAAATACGCTAAAATATATATTAAATCCGCTATATAAATCTACATACTATACATATTTCTCTATATTATTTCACGCATATATAAGCAAGATATACGCAGATTAGAAAGAGGTGTATGTGGAGACTATATGCATAATCCGTGCTAAGTCGCTACGCCACCTCGTATTTCTTGCGGAATTAATCCCTAGGCTTATAAATACAATATTAACTTAATAATAGCTATTAGTCTACTATGCACAACTGCGCTAGATAGGGGGCTCTTTTTTAAATCACTTAAGTCACTTATAGCTTAGGAATTGTCTATATAAGGAGGCCTTAGTCCCCCCTTTACCTTAGATAGATTATTAACCTTATATATACATTTCTCACATATTTCTTTACCTTTTCGCACACTCTTTGCATCTCTATAATCCCCTTACTCGTAGCTCTAAGGCTGCTCTCTTTTATACCTATTTGCTTCTTAATTATAAGCTTTAATTAAAAGTATACTTTAATTAACTATGCGCTAAGCTAAAAAGGCAGACTATAGCTTTAATAGAGCTCGCGGCGTTTATATAAAGATATATATTGTTTAAGGCTTAAGAAGTTTATAGTAAAGTTATATAGTCTTTTATATTATACGCTAAATTTATATTTTATAAAATAACCTTAGCGGGTAGGAAGCCTTAAAAAATAGCCGCGAAATAATCCAGTATTAAATAGCGTATCTTAAAATAGGAATAATAGCTTATTAAGCTACCTTAATATATTTACTTTAAGCTAAAACTTAGGTCTTACTAATTAACTTTAACTTTAACTAAAAGACAGCTAATACCCTTAAGAGACTAAAAGATTTTAAAATTCTAGATTAAATTTTATACGTATTTATATTAATAATCAAGCTATTTTAATAATATAAATAAAGGCTAAAATAACTTACCCCTTTAAAACTACTGCTTATAAAAGAACTAAAGAAGGTATAGTCTTAAGTTAAGTTTAATAAGCTTTAAGAGAGAAAACAAATAAAGGAAATTCTCTTTAAAAAGTAAGCTTAATAGTAAAACTTAAAATAAGAGCTTATTTAGTAGCGCCAGACTATACTTTACTTTACTAACCTCCTGCCTTAGTTTAATAAAGCTTTAGCACTTAACTATTATAATTCGCTGCTTAAGTACTTAAGCTTTATAATTACTAAAATACGAACTAAAGTAATAAGCCTTAAACACCTTTTATTTAACTATAATATACTTAAAGTAGTATCGCCTTTTTACGACTATAAGTAGCGGCGAGATATTATTTATTACGCGATAATTAAATTTAGGCTTATTAATAAGGGAAAGAAAATACTTTTATAGCGGCTCCGTAATATAAGTAAGGTTTAAGTAAAGCTTTAAAAAAAACCGCGGCTATATTAATAAAGATAGTTCTTAGGTTTAAAACGCTTATTATAATTCGACATAGCGATTTCGTTATACTAAGGAGATTAAATAGTGTATATAAAGGCCTTAGCTATACTTTAATTTAAGGGAAGCGCACTTTTATTAAACTGTTTTTTAAGCTTACCTTATAAGGATAGCCTACTATTACGGGCTATGCCGTGGGAAGAGCTGTGGTTACACTATAGCAAACGACCCGGAGTCGGGCCGACGTGTAGCCGAAGTCGCACAGGACTCCACCCAAACTTAGCCCGAGTTCGACCCGAACTTAACCCGAGTACGGGCCACCTAAGCGACCCCTATAAAGTACGAAGCCACGTAGCCTAGATAGAGATTTCCCCCTTCCCTCTCTAGCTTTAGATAAACAATTATTCGGCTACGTGCCACTAAACTAAGTGCACGCAGGCCCTAAACACCTACTAATATAATAAACGCTACGAAGTATTAAAACGCTATTATCTTTTCCCCTCCCCCCCGTTTTATATATTAAGTTTATAGCGGGCTTAACCTAAGTTTATACCTTAACTAGCCTTATTATATTTATTCCTTAATATAGTAGTAGATACGCTGTAACTAATAGTAGTAGTAGTAGTAGTAGTAGTAGTAGTAGTATAGGCCTCCTTAAGACTTCTTTTAATTTTAGCCTCCTTAAGGCTTCCCTTAATTTTTTAGCTATGTATAAACTAAAAGCTATTTTACCCTTTAGTATATAAACCTTATATAGACCTTCTATAAACCTCCTTTTTAACAAGGACTATTTATTATTCGTTAATATTTATTAAACTATTTGTTATTTTCTTACTTATTTTAAATTACTCTTTATTATATATAGGCTATTAAATAGCTACTAAAAATAGTATAAAAGCTTTACTACTTAGTTACCTATTCTTACCTTTTATCTACGAGCTAATTCTCTTTATATAAATTACTTTTTTATTAAATGCTTTAAATAGGCCTTCTTTATATTTAAAAGTTATAAGCCCGGATTTCTTTTACTTTATATAAAAAAAAGCTAGTTATTATAGCACCTTTATTTTATTACGTACTTAACGGTTAATTACTACGCCTTATAGTATAAGAATAAAGAGATAAGGCACGGACTTATTACTACTAGTTAAGGCTAGTACTACGGACTAATTACTACTAATTAAAGCCGGTACTATAAACTAATTACCGTTAGTTAGGCCGGTATAACGGACGAATTACTATATATAAACATATATAAGGGTTTAAAAATAGTAAAAAGCTTATCTTTTCTTTAAGGTATAGCTAGCTACTTTATACTTAGTTCTTAAAGCTAATTTTAAGGATCTTTAACTATACTTTCTTACTATCTATTATTAGTATATAGATAAACTATAAATATCCTTATAGAATTACCTTATAAACTAAGTATAAGCTTAGTTAAAAATACTATAAACTAAAGTTAAGGAAATCCCTTAAATATCCTTAGATATCTCTTAAAAATCGCAATAAAGTCTATTTTATATTTTTTAAAGTGCTTTTATCGTTAAAAACGGGCCGAACTATAATTAAGATATCCTATAGAAATCCTTAAATATCCCTTAAAGATACTAGCGGAATCCGCTTAGTAGTTCTTATAGTATTTTTTTAGTTAAAAACGTTATAAACTATAATCGGATAGGCTTTTAAGCCTTCGTTATTATATCTTAAAAACCTTAGCGGGGTCTAACCGGTAATATTTATTATATCTTCTTAGGCGAGCTTTTATAGTGCGTTCTTTAAGCGTTCTCGTTATAAGGTTCTATAAGACTCTTTAAGAGTAAAGTAAGGAGTTTAGGCGTGGCCGTTTAAATACTATAATATTAATTACGCCTTTAAAAAGTAAAAAACGCTCTTTTTATAAAGAATTACCTATAAACGCACCTTATTTATACTGCTTTAGTTTACCTTTTTCCTTTTTTACTTAAATGATAAAATTTGCAAGCTTTTTAAAAGGAACTGTTTTTTAAAGCCCCTTTAACGTAAAACGTTAGATTTTAACGATATAAAAATACGCTACTTCTTATAGAATTTAGGATTAAATTACTTTTTTAATTGCCTTAAAAAAGCCCCTTTTACGGCTTTTTAAAGAACTCTTAGTCTTATAAGTTAATTTTAAGGTAAAGGAAACTACTTACTTTTCTATTAATAATTTAAAAAACTATAAGTTCCTTTACTTAAAGTATTAAACTTATTTATAGAGCTATAAGGACTAGTAAAAGGCCCTTTTAACTTTATAGTAATATATTATTTAGAAGAAATAGAAATTACTTAATATTTACGATGTTTTTACTAAGCTTTCTTTACTATAAAGAAAAGTATGCCCCTTGTTATAAAATTGTAAAAAATAAGTCCTTACTAATTTTCAGAGAATTCTATCTTGATTAAATAAAACCAACTTAGCTACTTAAATTATAAACTAGTAAAAGGCCTTTACGGATAAAAAAAGAACGTAGCTTTTAAAGGCATAAGGCCTACGACTTACATAGAGCTTTTTAAAGGCTGTTTTTAGCCTTAATAGCTCCTTAACTTATTATTAAATTAACTAAATAGACGACAAAGTAAGACGGGATATAAACGGGTAGTAAGAGACTATTTTAAATAGCATCGAAATTTTAAAGAATTTTAAAAGATAATAAGCTACGAAATCTGCGATAAAATTATTAAAATCCACTTTCTTTACTACCTTTTAAAGCTACTCTTTAAAAGACTCTTTTTCTCCTTTATTAGCCCCTTTATTGCCTTTTTGCCTTTATAAGAAACGGTATTATTATATAAACTGTTTTTTTTATAACGAAAAAAATATAACTAAAATGCTAGAAACTAAATAAGGGAATCTCGAAAACAATTAACGAATTCCTTACTATCCCTCGCAATAAATCCTTGGTTGAAAACGCCTTTCGTAAGGCCGAGAAATTAAAATCCGCAAATCTTTAATTACATTCTAAATCTAAGGAAAACCCGGAGTTTATAAATATATTAGTATAGGCTATAGCCGCAGCTAAACGGCCCTTATTACTATATTATAGGTACCTTTCTAAACGTACTTATTAAAAAACCTATTTATCCTTAATTGCGGATTAAATAGGTATATTTATAACGCTTAAGACCGCTTCTTAAATTATATTCTAACGAAAGCCCTAGCTTTAGCGGGCTTTAGAGAGTTTTTAATTCTTAGATATAGCACTGTCTTTATACGAATATCTACCGAATCACTTTAGTTTAATAACGTTTCCTTTATACCGACTTTTTATATAAGCGTTGCTTTTTTACTAAAATTATAAAAAGTAAAAATCCACTAAAATACTTAAATAAGCAGGATTTTCACTACTACTAAGGAAGTCTAGAAAACGTAGCTTTTATATAATTAATACGTTATCGAATATAATAAAATTAAAGTAGCTTCTTTTTTTACCTTAATTTCTTTTTCTTTTTTATCTTTCTCTTTATCTAACTCTTTTTTTATTCCGGAAGAAAAAAAAGAACCTACTACTATAACTACGTCTTCCTTTTTTCTTTAGCTTTAGTATAAAAGACTAAAGCACTTTAATAAGTAGGCGTTGCGAAAGCCCTTTTTTAATAAAGGTATATCTATTCCTACATCTTTTACTATCCTTAACTACGAGCTTTAAAGGCTTAAGAAAGTAAAGAAAATTATATTACGAGTATAACTAGCTACGAGGGCTGCGAGGCCTTTTTATTAGATTTTTTACGACATCCTTTCGTTACCGGAATTTAATAAAAGGAAAAGGTTGCTTTCCTAATTAAGGACGATTTTACTAACTTAATTTTCTTTTACGCCCTTTTAAATCTAATATCGAAGGAGCTTCTTAACCACCTTACTAGCGTTTTAAGCCTTATATAAAAGCAATTTAACCTTACTATTTGCAAAGTTTATAGGGATAATAATAAAGCCCTATAAAAAGAATACTAGGAATTTATTACGGAATAAAACATTATTAACAAACCTTTTGCCCCTTATATACTAGCTTAAATCGGCTTTGCGGAGCGTGTAAAAAGGGTAATTTTCTTAAAGGCCTATACGATGCGAATTTCCTTAAATTTACTTATTACCTTTAAGCCGGAAATCTAAAAAACAGCTACTTTCCTTTATTATAAGATATCGTAAATAACTTCCTAAGGTCCTTAGACTTCCCCTACTAAGAAACCCTAAGCCTAGCTTATAGAGAATAGTAAGGGAATTCCCTTTCTTTCCCTTAATATTTTTCCTATTTATATATACGGCTATAAAGCTTACCCTTTAATAATAAAAGCTCTTAAAAATACCGTAAAAAGAGATCTTAAGCTTAAAGACTAATTAAAAGTCGGCTTTTTAGTTACCTACGATTTTCTTAATATCTATTAAATTTTTATCCCTTCCTAATAAAAGGTTTAAAGGGTATAAGACATTACTTTTTATAAGTAGTCTTTCTTTATAAAGATAGTACCTATATAGGACCCCGTATTAATTAAGGATTATATATTCTAACTATATATTATAGATTGTCATAATACTAGATATAATAATTGTTAAAGTACTAAAATCTTATTATAAGATATAATAAAAACAATAAAGTCGAATTCTCGTATTAATACGTAGCTTCCGACTTTAAATTCCTCGCCGGAACTTAACGCTATAAATACGCAAAATATATTATTAAAGAGCCTTAAAGAGGCGCCTTCAGATTATATAATACCTTTTAAATCAAGCTTTTAAGCCGTCCGCCTTAAAGTGTGAATTTTAACGGCGTAATTAATATTTCCGTAGCGGAAGATATACTAAAAGACTAAGAGAATATAATAGAAATTCGTTAAGATCTAATTTTTATCCTTAGACCCTCTTAAGCTTCCCGATTTATAAGGAATTATACTATGTTTACCGCTTTAGCACGCCCTTTCTTATAGCTTCTATAAGCTATATTTAACGCTTCTTTCTACGCTTTTTTAAAAAAGAAAATAGATAGTAAAGGTTCACCGCCCCTCCGTTAACTTTAGTTAGACTTAGCGACGTACCGATTTAGTAAAGAATTCGAAAAAGCCGGAAAAGTAAAGTAGAAATTCTTATTTAAAAAAAGACCTTTTTCTTTAATTATACGCTTTGAAATTTAGTAATTACTTAACCCTTACCTTTAGCTTAGGTTTTTACTAATATATTTAATAAGCACGGATATCTATAAAGGTTAGAGGCCCGCCTTTACGTCCGTAGAAACCTATAGCCTTATAATAATAAAAAGACTTATATACCTACTTTAGTAATAAGGAATTTTCGTATTCTAATAGCTATAGCAGTAAAGATTAACCTTAAGACTTAATTACTTAAGGCAATTAATATATTTATTAATATAAACCTTAACTAAGAGATTTATATTTCTTTCTTAGAAAAGTTTAAAATACCTAAATATGTATTATAGCTGTTTAAAGCCCTTTATAGACTTTAACGGTTACCCCTTTTTTAATAAAAAGAGCTTTTTTTAACCCTTTTTGCCTTATAGCTTTAATAGTGCTTTAAGAAGCTTTATATCTTTACGGCAAATTTCTAGTTACCTTTTTTTATATTAACGAAATTATTATTATATTTCGAAAGGAAAATAAGAGGGAAGCTAAAGATCTTATATCTTATCTTAAAAAGATATATTCCCTAACTAATAACGGCACCCTTACTTTCTTTTTAAGACTACGTATTATCTAAGATTAATAACTTAAAAAGCTATATATTAACTAGTTTACTTATATCGATAAAATACGTAATATATATAACCTTAACCCTTTTATTTCGAAAGAGTCCTTTCTTCTTATTCCTAAGACCTTTAAGAAGAATATAGCTACTACATTTAATAAAGAAATCTACTATTACTAATCCCTTATAAGATTTATTAATTCTTTTTAGCAATTCCTATAAGACTAGGTGTCTTTAAAGCCTTATATACCTACGCTAAATATATATAAAATTCTTCTTAGCAATATATATAGCTAGTAAAGTCCCCTATTTCCTATCTTTATTCTTTACGCTATTTTAGCATCGAATATTCTAATACTAAGGACTAAAGGCTACTTACTTATATAGATATAGCTTTTGCAGATAACCCTAAAACTAGAAAATCCAGTCAAGGATATATTATAAGCCTTTTTAATAAACCTATTACTTAGTCTACTAAAAACCAATATATTGTTACTACTATATCCACGGAAGCTAAGCTTTTAGCTTTCCTAAATATAGTAATAGAACTTATCTTGATTTTACGCCTTTTTTAGTATCTTTCTTAAACTAAATATTCGAATCCCTACGATTTTCTATAATAATAAACAAACTATACGCCTTATTACCTCGGAAATCCCGAAGATTAAATCGGCCTTAAAGCACGTTAAAATCTAGAACTACTAAGCTAAGTAGGAATTCCTTCGGAATATATTTACTATTAATTTTATCACCTGAAATTAATAAGTCGTAAACGGTCTTACTAAATTACTATTAATATTACGCCTCCTTGTCTTTTAAAAGCAGCTTTGTCTTATAAATATTATAGACCTTTACCCCTTCTTTTCTATAGACTTTAACTCGGAATAGCTATTTAAGCTATTTAAGTCTTTCTCTTTTAAAGCTTAACTTAAGGAGGTATATTATATCTATTCCTTATATAGTAGTTAATACGCTATAAGTAATAGTAGTAGTAGTAGTAGTAGTAGTAGTAGTAGTAGTAGTAGTAGTAGCAGTAGTAGTAGTAGTAGCAGCAGTAGTAATAGTAGTAGTATAAGCCTCCTTAAAGCTTCCTTTAATTTTAGCCTCCTTAAGGCTTCCCTTGATTTTTTAGCTACGTATAGACTAAAGGCTGTTTTACCCTTTAGTATACGGACCTTATATAGACATTTTAGAAACCTCCTCTTTAATAAGGACTCTTTGTTATTTATTGTTATTTATTAGACTATTTGTTATTTCTTTACTTATTTTAAATTACTCCTTATTATATATAGGCTATTATATAGCTACTAAAATAATTAAACAAGAGCTTTACTACTTAGTTACCTATTCCTGCCTTTTATTAACAAGCTAATTCTCTTTATATAAATTGCTCTCTTACTAAATGCTTAAAATATGCCCTTTTTATATTTAAAAAGCCTTTTAGTACTTCTTTCCTCCCCCCTTAATATCGCCCTTTTACTTTATTAAGTTCTTAAGCTTGTTATTTTTATTTTAAATCCTTTTAAAAACGCACCTTAAGGTTATTATAAACTAGCCGGATTTAAGGGTAATATAAAGCCGCCTTGCTTAGCTATAACTTTAAGTTAAAGTAATAAGCGCTTTTCCTTTACGCTTATATCGACTTAAGGTCGTAGTAAGAATAAATAAAAAAGATATTACCTCGCGGTTAATAACCTTTTTAAGCGTTTACTTTAAAGCTTTTAAAGTGCTTACTATTAAAAGGCTACTAGCTATAGCGCGGCCGGGCGTTACAAGCAGTATAAAACTAAGCTAAGTATAATAAAAACCTTATTTTGTTTATAATCCTTAGTACTAAAGTACTAATATTAAGTAAAGTAAATACTACTTAATAGAAAGAAGTAACTAATAAAGGAAATACTACTAGTTATAAGTTATAACTATTTTAGTAAATACTAGTAGTTATAAAGAGAGATAATATAGCTTAATAGTTAAAAACAGCTAGTATTAGCTATAAGTAGTATAGTTTAAATATGCTTATAATTAGGTTAAGCTAGCTTCGGCTAGAAATAAGATAAGTATTAAATAAATTAACTAATACTTTATATAATCGACTAATACCTTATATAAAATCAAGGTAAAAGGCCTCCTTTTAAAAAAGGATAAAATCTTATAAAAGGTTTTAAGATAAGGATATTTAGTCTTATAATCTAGTTATAAGTAATAAAGCGTATATTACTTATAACTAGTAATAAAGATAGTATAAGCTATTTTTATTAGCTAAAAAAGTAGTTTAGTAACCTTATAAGTTATATAAAGTATAAGTTATAGATTAGTATATAAAAGCATATAAAAGTATATAAACGGAAAGCGTTTAAATAGCCTTAAAAAGGTATAAAAAAAGGTCCTTCCTCCTTTTTCCCTTAACCTTTTTCTTTTTTTTACTTTAGCTAGTTTTAACTTAAGAAATCCGTATAATAAGATACCTTTACCTTATTTAGTTTAGTAGTTTATACTAAGTTTCTTTCTCCCTTTATACTATAAATTATAAGCTTAATAGATTATACTAAGCTACTTATCTTAATAAAAGATTAGTAGTTTAATGATATAAAACTAGCTTATAGTATAAATTATAACTTTAAGCTTTTATAAAGATTACTTAGTATTTTTTACTTAGTTAGTTTTTTAAGCTATTGAGGAAAAAAGGTATTTATTATAATTACGTTTATTTAATTTAAACAAAAAAAAGAAGAAATATTTACTGTTATAATACTATAGCTAACTAGTTAGCTATAGTTTATTTTAAAGTATTTAAAGCTTTTTTATCCTCTTATAAGCTTTATAAATAGCAGTTTTATTTTAAAGATTAAAGCTTTTAAATCTAATATTAAAGAATTAGCTAAGCTATATATAAGGGAGTAAAATATACTCTCCCGCAGCCTATATGCTAAATATAGCATAAATAACATATAATATAAATACGCTAAAAGATATATTAAATCCGCTAAATAATTCTACATACTATTTATATTTTATTATATTATTCTACGCATATATAAGCAAGCTATAAGCAGATTAAAAAGAAGTATATATAGAGCTTATATGTATAATCCGTGCTAAGTCGTTACGCCACCTTATATTCTTTACGGAATTAATCCTTAAGCCTATAAATATAATATTAACTTAATAATAGCTATTAGCTTACTATATATAACTGCGCTAAATAGGGGGCTCTTTTCTTAATTACTTAAGTTACTTATAGCTTAAAAATTGTTTATATAAGGAGGCCTTATATTACGGAATCTAGACGGCCACGCCCGGACTCCTTACTTTACTCTTAAGGAAGCCTTACGGAACCCCGCGACGGGAACGCCCGGAGCACGCACTATAAAAGCTCGCCTAAGGAGATATAACGAATATTACCGGTCGGACCCCGCTAAGGTCTTTAAGATAATACTACGGAGGGTTAAGAGCCTACTTAACTATAGTTTACAATATCTTTAACTATAAGAGATACTATAGAAACTATTAAGCGGATTCTGCTAGTATCTTTAAGGGATTTCTAAGGATTTCCGCGGGATATCCTAACTATAGTTTAACCCGTCTTTAACTATAAAAGTACCCCGGAAGATATAAAATAAACCTTACCGCGATTTTTAAGGGATATCTAAGGATATTTAAGGGATTTTCTTAACTATAGTTTATAGTGTTTTTAACCGGGCCTATACTTAGTTTATTAAGCGATTTTATAAGGATATTTATAGTTTATCTACGTACTATAGATAGTATAGTTAAAGATCCTTAGAATTAGCTTAAAAACCTAAGTATAAAGTAGCTAGCTATACCTTTAAGAATAAATAAGCTTTTTACTATTTTTCAACCCTTATATATATTTATATATAGTAATTAGTTTATTATACTAGCTTAACCGGCAGTAATTAGTTTATAGTACCGGCCTTAACTAGCGGTAATTAGTCTATGCCCTATCCCCTTATCCTTATACTATAAAGCATAGCAATTAGTAGTAATTCCTACATATTTAAACGGAAATCCTTTAAATATCCGCTAAGCTAAAAGCGATAATATCG